>CABEEJ010000149.1:147325-159375 GCA_901482245.1 Timema douglasi
GTCGAAATTCATCAAAATCTCGAGTTTTTTTTGTGATCACAATACTTTCTCTAACTTTAAGGGAATGAGAAAGTAAAAATCGATTTTCTCAAAACTTGCTCTAAAGATTTAGATTAATTTGATAATTAAACATTGTTTATCATTATAAACAAGATGGAAACTCTCATTTTCTCATAAAAATTATTTTGAGGATACTTTACATGTGGAAAACTTTCTAATTTTCATAATTTCTCCGATAATATTATTGAGATACGAAATAGCTTATAATTGCAAAGTTGTAGTAACTTACTATTAAAGATAAAAAATCTTGGTTCAAATGACCTACCTCATCAAGTCACATTGGTTCAAATATTCTACCTCATCAAGGTGCATTGGTTCAAATGACCTACCTCATCAAGGTGCATTGGTTCAAATGATCCACCCCATCAAGGTATATTGGTTCAAATGACCTACCTCATCAAGGTATATTTGTTCAAATGGTCTACCTCATCAAGATGCATTGGTTCAAATAACATACCTCATCAAGGTGCATTGGTTCAAATAACATACCTCATCAAGGCCCATCTTTTCAAGTGTCCTACAGGTTTCTCTGTCCTAACACATGACAAATGAGGGCAGTACAAATATTATTCTACTCTACGGTCCTAGAATGATGGAAACCTTGTATAAAGTTCTTGGAAAAAGAAACGTTTAAAAAAACATTCCAAGTAAATTAAAATAAATCCGCAGTCTTGATTCTCGGAATTCGTTCCTAAAGGCTAGTTCACGTAGCAAATAACGCTCGCATATACCAAGAAAGAACAGACAGTGAAGGTGACCTGGTGGTCTAGGGGTAAGGTGTCAGACTTCTATGCTGGCGGCCGGGGTTCAATCCCAGGTCCCGGCAAAGATTTAATCACCCTACCATTACACATTAGCGTAAGTGCGTATAACCCGAACGGGTAGTAAGACGCGGTGCTAATAATAATAATAATAACAGACAGTGAAACTACATGAAATATGGCAACGCCGCGATTGAAGAAGTGGACTCTCAAGCTAAACCCCGCGGATATTCATTACTTTTACTTCGTCTTCTCGACCTCCCCTTCGCCGATCTCACTAAGGGGGGTAGTGGGACTAGAACCCCCCCTTCCCCCACCCCGCTCTACATAAACTCACATACACTCCCCCTTCTAGTTGCCCGTGTAATGCCCCGGATAATTTCCATACCCCGCAGGATGTGAGGGTGGACTACCCCTAGCGCGCCCCCTAGTGGGGAAGGCCACTCAACCGGGGGAAGATCTTAGTTTATTTCAGGGATCATTTGCTCCTGCTCCGTAGGAGTTCTGCGGATTCCTATGAGACAGACGTTGATTTCTTTCATTTATCAGATGCCATAATAATCCCCAAGAGATATGCTCTTTTTTATTTGAGTTGAGGTGGAAGTGTCCCTGAATTAACGGGGGTTGCATATTAGAGAAGCGTTTTTCAACTGGTATGTCATGGCACATTGATGGTGTGCCATGGAAGTTTGGGGGAAGATAAAAGAAATAGGTGAGAAAAAAAGATTCCGGAACAAAAATTAAATCTTTTAAAATCTATTTTAAATAACTCAATTATTAGAATGTTGACTATTGAACATTTAGACACAATATTAAGAGCGTGAAACATAACAAGCCAACACAGCTCCCGGCTCGCGCGAGTTATGGAAGTAAAAGAGAAAAGAAAAGAAATGCTAGAAATGTGTGCAGTGCATTCGTATTTGAATGACTACTCGGGATTTTCCGCGGTGACGATGGAGGACAGAGCGACAAAGTTTATTTTTAATAACTACAGTATGTCCCTATTAAGAGAGAATACCGATTAGTGCAAAATGCTTAGCTGTGGAGCCATTCTAAAATTGTCTAAAACGGCCTTTTCAGCGTAATTTTTATTCAAATATTGTTTAATATTTCAAAAATGTTATGTATCAGGAACATCTATAAACTCTTTATATCTATTAATGTTTGATCAGAAATGATCCACGTCCAATAGTGTTTGTGTAAATATACGATTCCTAGCTGACTGTTTCACAGAGTTGATGGGCATGTAATGCTCTTAAGACCTAATACTAGTTATTTTGAATAGTAAACTCTGATCTTAAAAAAAACGGATGCTGTGCCTTGAATATTTTAGCACCTCATTCAGTGCACGGTGAGCTTAAGATGGTTGAAAATCTCTGTATTAGAGCGTTGCAGGTGTTCCACAATATTGTAAGTAGCTATCATTATTTGGATTGTTGATTAATGTATCAGAGGTTGGACAAGCGTCATAAACTCGTGTGGAGAGAATGTCTCACTCAGTATTGTATGCAAACAGTCCATGACGACTGAAATAAATAATTCCTTTTTTAAACAGCCGTCAAATTATATAATTGTGTCAACACCAATTTTTGAGCTCTCCTACCTTTGGAACCAGCAATACCCTTGGAAGATTCCCGAATCGTATCTGGTCTGGCGAGCGATTTAAGGGGTGAGGGTTAGAATGACATAGCTAGAGTTGACGTATAGTTCCAAGGCAACATGAGGGAATGAATAGCACAACACAAAAAATACTTGGTACTTCATTCACGGTAGGAATTACTCTCTGAAAGGTCTTTTTTCCTATAAATATCCTACTATATAATAGATTTCTGGTAGGGAAAAGGGCCTTTCAGAAAAACAATTCCTACACTGAACAGACTTTATATGAAATTACGAATAGAACACAACTTCCCTTCCAAGTATCACTCAAGGACTGTTGGAGCCATAGCGAACCTAGCCACCCCTTTTAACCAACTCTCCTTCATCAGTTTCTCAAGCCCACTTGTACTACTGACAAAGAGACACATTGTATTCTGTTCTATTATATTTAACATCTTACACGAACCCAACTAATTGTTCCCATCCTTACCTCCACCCTTGTAGTCCGTTCTGACAAGTCGGCAAGCGGGTGAGAGGGGGGAGGAGGGGTGACAATATGCTAGCTGTGGATTGTTATTTCAAAATATAGTCTGGCTCAAGATTGAACCGAAAAATATCGTCATGTATCTGACTACCTTCACGGGATAGCAACATATTTTATTAATGGGATAGGGAAGGGGAAGGTTGAATTTGAGGAGAATATACTGGCATTCGCGTGGAGGGATGAATAGTGAAACTATTTGGTGGAAAAAACATCCATACACTGGCCGAGAATCGAACCGATACATCTCCATCACTATAAAGTCAGACGAGACCTACGCCATGACGGGTAAATTTAAAGTAGGCTCAATTTAAAAAAAAACATATTTTCGATAGCGTTTTTACTCGAATGGTCATTGTTTTGAGATTAGGCTAAAATTTAAAGTATAGCCTATTAAGTCCAGCGCTCATTATATGTAAGCTATCATTTTATGAAATGTTTAAAACTTAAAGTGCTAAGCTATTTGAGAATGATCGAGGGTGAAGTTTTAAACATCAACGCCATAATCGCTTAATGCAGATTGATGCTTTGTATCTTCATGTAGGCAGATATATCTTCATTTTAGTAGATTTTTATCGAATATCAGTTTCGATATGTAAATAAAATCTGAAAAAGTGATTCTGTATCTGGAGTTTATTTTATTTTCGTCGTTTAGAAAGGTTTATCCCAATATAAGGTAAGCGAGGGGAACCCTGAGTTGGTTGCTACACATATTTAAAACAAGTTACCGCTATTATGTGCAGAAAACCAAATAAAATCCTTTGACAAACAATTTGTTTTGGGGGGGTTTGTTAATATCCAAAAATGTTAGCATGATAAAAACTTACAGGTCAGCATTCCAAAAATGCTATAGCTTAGAATATTACAAGTTTGCACTTATTTTTCATCTATTATTTAGGCTTGGATGTATTTGAATTTAAAATGCACATAAAATTCTTTTGTTACAAAAAAAAGGAGGGTGGGTAGGTAAGGGGGCCGTATAAAGTAATACAATAAACCTAAAAGAAAAAAAAAAAATCTGGAAAGCCAAACAAGATCTACTACTCATTACCAAGAATATTTTATCTGAAGAGTCACTCCTTTTTTTTACCATTTGCCAACCTCTTTTTATTCCAACACGATTTTTACAGCAATTTTTACATCTAAAAACAGCTAAACCAGCCTTTTAATGATCACCGTGCATGTTTCTGCCACGGTCGAAGAATCTTAATCCCCGCGAGCAATTTTGAGTCTGGTCGGTTTCCTTTGGACACCAAGACGGGGCTGTGTACATATACCAGACGTGATCACAAGCTTATGTTTATTTTTACTCCTTACAAGTTTTACGCTCCAGTAGGTTCTGAAAAAAGGAAGATATATACACGGTAAGCAAACGGCTTCTGACTTTTAACATGTCGCGTGGTTAGAGTCATTCTGCTATTGGAAGATCCTTTATATTCGGTTACGTATTGGAAGCGACAGTGCTCAAAGAAACTGGTGTTGGAGGAGACCACAAAACTTTCATTGTGTTTAGAGCAATAAAATATTATTTTTAAATTCGTCCAAGAGAATGATCTAGGTGTCAAAAATCGCATGTAAACAAAATAATTAAAACAATAGCAAACATAACCTAACCTAACATAGCATAACCTAGCTAAGCAGTTCCCAAACTTTCTCGACTCGTGAATCCCTTTCACAGACATCGGAGTCGCATGAACGTCCTGGTGAATATCCATTGCTACTCATTTAATTTACACCTAGTTTTTTTATTAAATTTAGTTATTAATTGTAATCAAAATGTTTAATAACTTTAAATTAACCTACTATAGCTTGGTAGGTATTTGGGGGAAACCTACTAAATATAATGAAATGATATTGAAACTACTTAAGTAAGAGTTCAAATAATTATACATTTGTATTAGAAATTAAAAGTGAAATTAAATAAGCAAAGTACTGTAGTAGCATTTTCTTATCTTTACTGTCACAATATTATCACATTTCACATGTTTTTTTAAAAGTGGTACTGTAAATTGCTGCTTTGACATAACTGAAATACCCTCCTTTAATCACAAAATTCCATGCCAATTTAAGATTCAAAATGGTAAACAGGTTTTAACAGCTACTCACCTCTTCACGTGACTTAGTGAGGAAGATGTTCTCGCTTTGGATGGCACAGAGCTTCAAAGTCAGGAACCATAGATGATGAATAAAATCTAGTCACTTTCAGCATTGAACCTGTTCCTGTATTTATTTCTTAAATAGGTTTATGAAGAAAATGTTTCTCGCTCAAATACGTAGAAGAAAATGGTAACAAAGCTGTAATAGCTTTATTCTCTAACAATGAGAACTCCCCCTTTAAACGTAATCAGAAACTAATTAATGACAAAGATTTATTTATCGCTTTTCTTTAATTCAAAATCAGTGGAAATTTCAAGGAGTTGCTCTTTTTCACTCACGATTAATGTGGAGGATTTCAAAACTGTTGTCTCTTACAAAGGATTGCGAATCTAATTGTTATTTTTATACATGGCTGTAAAATATTCTCTGAAGGTTTTTCCAAGTCCCTTCAAGTGTTCTATAACCATGATATTTACATTTTCGTCCAAAGAAAGCTGATTTTCTAACATGAAGTCGGGAAATGTATCAAAGCACTCCGTTTGATTGCTAACTAAACAAGTTTCCCAAAACTTTTTTTAATGAACGACTTGATACAGTCTTGTACAGTAAAAACGTTAATATTTGACCCCTGGAGAGAAAGGCTTAAACTGTTCATTTTTGAGAAAATGTCTTACAAATATCCCAAAGCCTTGAGCCACATTTGATCTTGCATGTATTTTGCTTTGTGAAAGGGATGATTAGTAAGAAAAACGAAAACTTAAGTTTAAGCAGTCTTGTAAGAGTTCTACCTCGAGATAACCACCTGCAACACGCATGTTAAAAGTCTGATCGCATACAACACGATTTTTCCTTGGCCGATCTCAACACGGCCGCTTCCAACATGGCCCCTTATATTCTTACAGCTCATAAGGCTACGTCCATCTGTTTCTTGCTTTCAAACATCGAGCAATTAGATATTCAGCTGTTAATTTTGAGGAATATTGTCAATTTTAACAGCAATGAGATAAATGTATAAAGAAATTCAATCGTAGCAAAAGTACATTTTATATTGTAGTGTCCTAGAAAAACGAGCGTTTACGAAGTTTTAACTTATATAAGATTAAAAAAATCGGCAGTCATAAAAGATACTAAAACTATTTTCATTATATATATAAAGAGAGAGAGAGAAAGAGGAAGAGACGCATTTGCACAATTTTACTGTGCTCTTCTCTCTATAGAAGGATTTAAGTAGCAAATAGAAAAGGATAGCAAGAAACGTTTGTATAAAAAAAATTACGATTAGTATTGATAACATTTCACTATATTATTATAAATTATTTTATTAATATCTATGAAAAATTATATCGCAGATCATACTATGACCTTACATATAAATTAATTAAAATTATTTTAGTATATTTTACGACTGTTGATTTATATATATGATTCTCTAAAATCTTTAAAGTCTCGAAAACTCTGAGAAACTATATCTAAATAATGTGTTTCTTCTTCTTAATCCCTCCCTGGTGTATTTTATTATCCTCTCAGACTGTAACCGAGTAGTTGAGACTGAGGCCATCACGAGGTCTTGTTGCAGGGAAGGAGCGCTTGTTGACGTTGGTAGAGATATATAGATAGATAGATACCTCTTGTCGACCTCCTTGATATAGTTACTGTATGTAGCTAAGTATTTGAGACTTAGGCAATCAAGAAGTATTTGGGATTCCACTAAAATATATTTGGAGTAGTCTTCATTTGTAAAGTTTTTGGAATTAGGATGCTCCAAGACGATATTTGGAGCAATCCTTCCCTGGAAAAAGTTTGATGGTGGATATGCCTCTAGAGTCTAGATGCTATTTTAAGTAGGGCTGTGTGATTAGGCATTCTTCACTTCGAGTCTAGTTTAAACAAAACGATTATTTTTTTAAGTTCAAGTATCATATGTATGACAAAATTTCAAGTTGAATTTCTGTAATAGATCCAAGTTCAAACCATGAATAAGTGCAAACTTAATTTTTTTAGCGTTACATTTTTTGAGTTTTTTTTATCTTTGAGTCGAGTTCGAGCAGCTACTAAAACTCAACTCGAACTCAAATGTTCAAATACTTGCCCACAACTATATTTGAAACGGAACTTTCTCGGTAAACTTTTGAAAACTAGATGCCTATAAAAGCTAGTTTGAGTAGATGGATCTCTAACAGAAATTTGTCTGTAAACTAGATGCTTATTTATATAAGCTCTTTAGAGTGGACCTATTTCAACAACAACAAATTAAACAAGATGTCTCTAAACTCTAGTTTTCAATGGTATCGTCTACATTTTTGAAAACTATTTGCCTCTCAAGGTTATTTTGAGTGGATCTCTCCCACTATTTTAAACGAGAGAGAGTTTTAGACGACGGTATTATTTTGTATATAATTTTACTACTAAATAAAAAATTGTGTTATTTGGGTCGATAACGTAAGTTAGTCTAAGGAAGTTAGCGAAGATTGGTGTTGAATCAATTATGTTATTCAGTTCGGGCCACAAGAATAGGTAGCTCTATACTGTATTTCTTATAAAGATATTGCTCTATACTGTATTTCTTATAAAGATATTTTTATTACTTTTAATATTATATTATTCATAAAAGGCCTAATTACAGTGGACTATCAAAACCCTCGGATTTGTATAATAAAGTGAGCAGGTTGTAATCTAAAGAGCACGATAAGCAAAGATTAGAATCATCTCTTGTGAAAGATCATCAAATACTTTTTGTATTCATGAAAATAAGTATTCAATTTGACATATTATTTTATCAACTAGCAAGTAACATTTTTATTTTATTATAATATGAACGTTTAAGGTTGGTACTTCTAAGACATAGATTTAAAATCTTTGTTTGATTATTTCGAAAAATGGCTTGTTTTAACTTATTTGTTAATTTAAATGTTTATTATAACATTTTAAACATACAAGTATGGGGGTACGTGGAGGAGTCAGTCTCGTTTTACTTTGTTTTGGCGGTAGAGGGGAGTTAGGGGTTTGGATTTGTCAAGAGTTCCCTGTAAATTAATGACAGTTTTTTCTCTTAATTTAAAAAGTCATCTAATACTGCTATGCTCATGACAGATATTCAAGAACTGTTGATACCATCACATGAACAAAATTAAGCTCTTGTGTTTTTACTACAGCAATATTTAATATATTTTGGCAAAAAAATGTGTTTCTGTAAAAACTGCAAAAGAACGGTCCTTTTCTCATGATACCTAAATCCCCACGTTAAAATAAATATTTAAGATTAAAACTTTTTCCGACGTGGTATACATTTTTAAGTCTATAATATTTCGACCAACATGTCACTCAATGTTATGTCTCAATGAACTTTGTAAAGGCAAGGTTAGAAATAATCTTGGCTCGTAATTAAGTGTGTCTTGTGTGTTGTTGGAAAAAAGTTATGAGCCTAGCATAAACATCTTGGTTATCAAACTACATTAAGATATTTCAAAATATTATGGAAAAGATAATGCTGGTTTGTTTTATTTTAAAATAGTTATATATTAATTCATCGTCTTGTTTCCACTGAAGGTTTTACTGTCAATGTCTTTACTTTAAGTTACTGAAAATAATATTGTCTAAGACACTCAATTTTAAAATCTGATAAATTGTTCTTCTTTAAAATGTAGGTATTATTAAAATATTTACAATTTGATTTGAGTCATTTATTAAAAAGTGTCATATTCATATATTTTTGTTGTTTAAATACGCGTATTAAAAAATGAAAGTAAGGGATGGCACATTAAATGAGTTCAATTAGAACATTCGGCTACTGAAGCGGGTGTGTAGATTTTTAAGGGCTGTTTCACCCACTTTTCCTATGTCAGAATTGTAATTGGATCCCCCTCCTCCCCCCTATGCATACACTCACCCCAACCCTTCAATATAAAAAAGCATACAAGGTTAAAAACAGTCAACATCTCACCCCAAAGGTGTCAGGTTATAAGCTTGAAGGCGTGTCACCACATCTAGCAGATCCAAGCCAGATAAATAATTATCCCCTAGTTCAACCCCCGCGGGTTAGAAAGGGAAGGTAGGGTATGTTGGGTTCGCAGGGCGGAGTTGACAGAACGTACTTTATTTGGTGTGCGCACCGGGGTGAGAGGAAGAAATATTGTTTCTTTATAACCTCGTAGCAGGCGTCAATTATTAATGTGCATGTTCCTTTTCCCTTTCGTTTGGGATACTTCTCTTTTTTTTTACTCTTTACTAAAAAAGAAACGAATTAATCTTAACCTTGGAATGTTTAATTTAAGTCTTGAAAGCAAAGGGCATGGTTGCTTTAAAAGTGTTTGTTTTTTACCACCAAACAATATAGTCATCGCTTTTTATTACTTTATAAACTAAAATAATAATTATTTTATGTTTTGTCGCGAGTTTTATAATAATAAATTATTTACTAGAGGCTCAATAAGCATTCATTCTAATTTTGGAAACTTCTGTCAAAACTTGTTTGGTTTTCTCATAGTATTATTAAAAAATAAAAATTCAAAGACTGATGAAGTTTTATACTTATACCTGCACCAATGGTTCCGTGTTCTAGGGTGTCAAGTTTTCAATATAACAAATTGCCGTTGTTGGGGAGGTCAAAATTCAAATTTAGAGGTCTTTTTCACAAGTGGTTTAGTACTTTAGTTTTCTTCATTCCCTATTCATACGGATGCACTTCTCTTAAAGATACCCTCATTAGCAATTATTTATATATAAAGTAGTTTATAGCCTTGTATTTGATTCATGCATGAGGAATTCTCCTGAGTATCACATATAGTTTAATAATATCATAATATATAATTGACTATTCGAATTGATTTGGGACCAATGTAGCTCGGTTAGATGAAAATTTTTATGGTTAAATCAAAGGTAGAAATATTCTTTTCTACATTAAAATAACTAATACGACACCGTTATAATAAAAATAAAACTTTTTTAACAATCAGAAGAAACACGAAAACAATTAATGAAATGTAACTATAAATTTGACAGGAATGGGCAGGAATAACGACCACGTGAGTTGACTAAGCAACTAGAAGAGGACTTACTTACGTCTTGGTTGCAGTAATTTTGTTAGTTGACAATTCGGGTAGTAGGCGTTCTACTCTACTTGTTATTTAAAGCCATGTGTACACAGGCAACAAATTGTCTAAACACTTTTTTTGTCGCTACCTTTCTGACTAGCAACTGCAAAGCAACAGATGAACGACGAAACAGTCGCGTCTTTGGTGTGTGTGTGTGTGTATGTGTTTTAACAAGGAACATATTTGTTGCCAGGAAAAAAAAAATCCATAAACCTATATTACATCCATTATCATAATGGACGTAGAAGAAGTAGGTGCTATTTTTGCTCTTGAAGCCTGCAATAGAAAACGACAAGGACAAGAACGTCAATTTTAGGTACACCCCATTTACAGTGAATCACTATCAATTGGAACGTTTTATACAAGTTTTGAGCGCTAGGCATATATTAATTATTCCGATAAGTTTTTCCCTACTATAGAATGGGTGTTTCCAGTTTTGGTGAACTTTTGGCTTTATTTGGACAGTCAATTTCTCAGCAGGAAACCAATTTTTAGAAGGAGCACGATCGAACGATAGATAGGCATTATAAGCGGTATTTGTTCCAAAACTAGACTGAAGTCACGGGCTGGTCTAAGCACAATCTGGTGAGCAATGATAGAATTGTTGCCGGTGTTCCCGGCTCCTTTTGTTTGCAATAGGCGCATCCAAGTCGTAAGACAAAGAAGTCGTCACAATGTTGTGGTCCTCCACAGCGCTTTTCAACTGCTGAAACACAGCTTTGTCGTGTCGTTGCCTGTGTACACACTTAAATTCAAACTTATTGAACACATTGTAACGACAAAAAAGTGTTTAGACATTTTATCGACTGCGTACACATAGGCTTTAAAGTCTGAAGGTCTTACTCGCTGGTAGAGTAGGCGTGCAAAGTGTCAGACAAAAAAAAACACACGCAACGATGGCCACTTTGACAAAGGGATCAGTCTCAACCAGTTTGATTTACCGGTGACAGGAAGGTCGGGGTTCTAATCTTGATCGTGTGTACCGAGGTGATTTTTCTCTTATATCACTCTTTCACCCTCCTTCTACGCAAATTCGGAGATGATTTCTTAAAATATTTCCTTCCGTATCCCTATCCAGTAAGCAAGGCCACTATCAGGGGTATTCAAACGGTGTGGCCACACAGGGTCCCACGCTCGCTTGGGTGAGAGAAGGAAAAAAACCAGTTGGCGTGGGAAATGTTTGCTTGCGCGCTCGTATATATGATTAATCAAATATTGTTAACGTGTAAAAACAAATAAAAACATAATCATGTGGTTTGTTTTATTGAACGAGTAAAGTGAAATCTCCATTTTAACTCCATTGATTTACATTTCTCTCTCTAAGTGTGGTGGATATTTCTTAACGATAACTTTTTAACGTTTAAACTGAATTAATTCAAACTTAGAACTATTGTTCTTTGTGCCTTTATACAGATCAAGTTCTTTTTAGAAGAAAATCTAACTAAGATTTGGGGAGAAATCAACTCTTATATGACCCGCCTCGGTGGCGTAGTTGGCTAACGCGCTAGTCGTGTTGAGCTCGACTGCTGATGATGGGGAGATCGGGGTTCGAATCTCGGTCGGGTGAACTGGGGGTGATTTTTCCTAAATGGTTTTCCACTCTCCCTCCACGCAAATGCGGGTTCACTTCCTCTAATTCAACCTTCCCAATTCCTAATCCATTAGAGTAATTAGTACTTAAACCGTATAACCCGAACGGGTAGTAAGACGTGGTGCTAAATATTATTATTACTATTAACTTTTATATGTATAAAATTACGGCTTACAGCATTAATTATTACATGTATTTACCTTTTAAGGTATTTTCTGATGATTTAAACAGCTGAAAATTGGTATATTAGTGCAAATTATTGTAATAATAATAATAATAACATTAACAAAAAATGTAATTTGGTCCTTTTA
>CABEEJ010000149.1:170452-209534 GCA_901482245.1 Timema douglasi
AAAAAATGTCTAAAAATTATAGAAAAATGTTAAGGGTGGACAACCCTTATCACTAAGGGGTATGAAAAATAGATGTTGGCCGATTCTCAGACCTACTCAATATGCTCACAAAATTTCATGAGAATCGGTCAAGCCGTTTCGGAGGAGTACGGGAACAAACATTGTGACACGAGAATTTTATATATAAGATAATGTGATCGGGGAAAGTTTAAAAATAAATTTCTGGGTGGAGCCCGTACATTATGTTTCGTTATATCTCAGTTAGAATTAGTTTTTATTTTCCCCAGCGTCTCCGGAGTTTTGTCGGTATTGGAATGGTTTTATTTTTTTATTGCCCACTACAGTAGTATGGTAACATAGTTCTCCTTGTCAGCTTGCTCCATTTAGCTCGCGGCTCTACACGTGTTGCTCCGCTAAGCCTCGCATGTCTTCATCTCCACAAGACAAAGGTAACAGTGGTCTACGTCTTTCAAAACAATGATCGGATGGTTGATGCGTTTTACATTAGCGCAGTGGCATACACACTTTTTTGTTTGTGGTCCCTCAGATATAATTTCTTTCAACTGTGTACTTCTAAAGCTGTTGGTATAAAATACAAGTTACATATATTCTGTAATCTACATCTAAAATAAATAAATGCCGCTCTCAAATCATCCAGGTCTCTTGAGGTTAGCCATAAATCTGGCACTGTTTATTCAGTGTTTATCACTAAATTAAATATATAATTATGTACACAATAGTGTGTCGATAATTCGGACTTGAAAAATCCGGATCACTTAGAAAAAAATTGTATTTATAAAAATAACCACATTGGTATCAGTATCAATATCAGAAACATGGCCGCCAAAAAATGCACTTCAACCTTTTTGTTAAAAGAAAATTGCAGACTTTTTGTGTTGTTAAATTTTTGTGATACTAAGCAAACAAAAAACAATGTGTATGTTCGTTGTTTTAATAACTCGAAAATGTGTCTACATTAACAGTGAGTTTTCGTAAGTATGTACCTCGTCTGTTCTAATTTTTGTTTATAGGTACTGTATTTTCAAAAATCCGGGCGATTCGATAATCCGGACGGGGTATTAGTTCGAATTATCGACGCTCTACTGAATACATATAATTATATTAAAAACAAGTATTCCAGATTTTTATGTGAGGCAGCGGGTTTGGGACGGGATCAATACCAACCTCGTGTGGACAAATGAGGAGCTACTTGAACGAAAGGTAGCGGCTCCGGTCTATAAAACTGAAATTAGCGGCCGAATAGTTTGTTGTGGTGACCGACCACATGAGAACCTTTATCCGAATAAGTTTTCATTATCTTCGCCAGCAAACAGTGGCCGATCGGTACGTATAGCTCGATTGCAGGCAAACGCCATGAAGTATATAAATATATTAAATTTTACTTATTCCCTAAGATGTTTTTGCGTACCCCATGTTGAATATCACTGTCCAAACGGAATGTTTCTAGTTGAATAGGACAGTTTGACTTTTGGTTCATAATCTATTTCCCTTTATTAGGATATTGCTTCCAAGGTCCTTAACATCTGGTAAACAGTCTCAATGGAGGGAACATCTTTATCATAGTCTACTTAAATATATATATATATATATACAAAGTATTTAACGTGCAGTTTCTGGACCAATTAATTATATAAGAACACGGTTCTCAAACTAACTTAAATCTAAAGCTATACCAAACCAGTCTCACTATATTTTTTTCTCCCTCTTCACGTCTTACTATCCATCCTGACTGTTCACAATCAATTATATATTTGAATTTGGGATGAGGATGATAAGTTCCGAATAAATGTCGGGTACTTGTATTTGCATGGGGTTGGAGTGGGAAACCATTTATAAACCCTCCAAATTGTGCACAAGATTGAAATTCAAGCCTTGACCTCCTCGCCACCATAACATCAGACTAGATGATCTTGATGTTTAGTCCGCGTGCCCACTGGTGCGGGTTGATCGCCTTCATGGCAATGAAATGGTAAGACAATTTTACAATGGATACATTTCTCGATCTTCTCAAGTTAAAGAACCGGGGAGCCTTATATTTCCGTCTGCGTATCCAAGTAGTTAATTTTTTTTCCTACAATTCTATAAGTTTTTGTTTCGATTCCGTTTCATCTTCTAAAAAATTCCAAATATTTTTCTCCTTTCATCAAACGCTCATTTCTCAAGAACTGTTCACACAGTCATGGGTGTCTTCCACGTAATTGAGTGGATTGATGGTGACGGGCAGGTTGAGCCTCGAATCTCAGTCATATTTTTTTTCCCTAAATGATTTCCCACTCTTACTCCATGAAATTGCGGGTACTTTTCCTATAAATTCTAACATTCCCTTAGCCTGTCCATGTAAATAAACTAATAGGATCGACGGCCAGTAATACACAAAGCATCAAAAATAAAATAAAGATTTAGACTTTTTATCACTATAATGGATATTTTGAGATTTAATAACCCTTTCATATTACAGTTTTTTTAGAACCACTGAATACATAACTCAAGAGCCCGTCTCGTCCCACGGATAACACCTGACTTAGGTGGATAATACAGCTCGACACAGGTCTAGAAACAGTTTTACCATATGTAAAAAAAAAGTTTTAAATAATTATGTAAAATATAAAAACATTAGCTGATCCAAATCTCGTTGTCAAGTGCAGAGTGGAGAAAACCACACTTTGATACGATTTCTGGGCCGATTTATGATCTTGTATCTGATAAAACTCTTTTAAGAGCTCATCTTACGGTCGATTAGCTGGGAAATTAGATACAAGATAACGCGCTTCAGTGGCCGCTCTCGGTATAAGGCGTCACTCTCACGTTGAGCTGGACTATTGATTATGGAGAGATCGGGGTTCGAATCCCGGTCGGGTTTACTGAGGGTGGTTTTTCCTAAATGGTTTCCCACTCTACCTCCACACAAATGCCAATATATTACCTCTAAAGCAGTCTCTTCCTCTACCATAACCTATTAGAGTAATTATATAATACGCGTACAACTTGAACAGGTGATAATGTAGGCATATATATATATATATATATATAGTATATTACGCTCGAAACTGATTGAAGTGTGGTTTTATGCGTTCTCTACTTGACAACAACGAAATTTGGATAAGATGTACAGTTTTCAATTTTTCTGAATTTTTAAAAAAGAAATGTATAATGGAGTAATTGGTCTCAGATCCATTGTTTTCTAAACAAAATAAAAAAAAAACTTACAAAAATGTGACCCCAGATTTGAGCTGTACCTTTTCAAAATATTGGAACTATAAATGGAATAATTAGTATCCGTTAGAGTCAAACGAATACGTTATTTACGCTAATGAAACAGAGATGAGGGAAGTTGATTTGTTATATAGGAAATTTATCTTCATTTGCTTGGAGGGATAGGGGGAAATCATTTAGGATAAAAACACCCTCTATACACCCTACCAGAATTCCAACCTCGATGTCCCCCTTACCGACAATATAATCTAATACGAGAGTGACGCATTAGATCACTGCAACCACCGATGTGCGTAAAAGAAAATGTAATGAACATTTAACTAAAACATAAAGTTGTAAATACATTATTACTAAAAGAGCTTTAATCTTTCCCAGCTGAAATCAGTGCAAAAACCTCTCATCGAATTTATTTCAAAGAACTATTATTAATTACCACCAATTCATATTTTTCTGGTCCCTGAAACATCCCATTGAGAAATGAAACTAGTGCAGGTTTCCCCGTATGAGTCGGTCTGAACGAAGTGGGAAATGTAATTGGTAATTACTCCACTTGAGGGCAGAACGTGTCAGAAGCAAGCACTCCCCCTCTCTACTCTCTTCCTCCCCGTCCCCACCCCCTTGCCCAACCAATTACAACTTTGGAAGTTAAACAGTACCTATATAGCACGTGATCATTAATAGGAGTTGTGAGTGCGTAAAGTCGAGTGGAATAGAGCTCGTTTGTCGAATATAGGATTCGAAACATAAATACACATTTTGGTTTGGATTTAAGTAATGGAAACATGTCTGTAGTTTTGACCCGATATAAATAGGTCGACCCGCTTCAACGGCAGGAGTGCTATAAGAGTCTAAAGCTTGATTCACACGTTCGGGGAAAATAGAAAGCAGAATCTACCTCTGTAGCGCAGCAATTCGTATACTATATGTTGACCCATGATGCATTGCAACGCAAACTTAAACAGCTTATTATCAACATATTTTATTTTCTAGTCCTAGACATAAATTTTAGATAACTCTCCCGATGAATGTTTTCGAATTATAACACTATGTCGTGAAACAATCCAATACATCGATGATGACCTGGCGGTCCAGGGGTAAGGTGTCAGACTTCTGTGCTGGGGGTCCGGGGTTCAATCTTCGGTCCCGGCACAGATTTATCTGATTGCCAAACCCTTCATTCACCTCTGACAATACTTGTATTAATCACAGCTTATGAATGTGAGGAATGCCAGGCCTCCACCATGGTTCGGATCCCACGTTAAACTGTAGGTCCTCCATTTCATATCATAATCACCCTACCATTACACATTAGCGTAAGTGCGTACAAACCGAATGGATAGTAAGACGCGGTGCTGCTAATTATTATTATTATTATTATTATTATACATCGATATACACGCATTACATTAACGGGATATTTCAAATCTCCTCACAACGACCAACGAATCTGTCTGCTTGCTGTTTTCTCTACAGCGCATGCATGCACTGTCATATGCACATTCGCACTGATTTTTGTTTATTTTGTCTAAGATTATACAAACATATCGAATGTATAAAAAAAATTACAACATAAATAATACGATTAGACTTCGCTTTTGAAAGATGTGGAATCCTCACACCCCTAGTTTAGATCTATATATTGTAGCCATTACAAAGAGGTTAAAATAAATTTTTTATTTTCTTAAAATATTTAATTACATTATCTTAATGCGACGCATCTTGATGACTATCCGGGCTATCCACAACTTTTATTAATTATTAGAAACAAATGAAGTGAAAACTACTGTACAAATAAACATATATTATGTATTTAGTATCAAATTTATTTCAAGATTGTACAGCTTACAAAATATTTACTTACCAATCCAGTTCGGTGATTAGTTGAGTTATTTTAGGTTTTCTTAGCACCGAGTCTTATCACCCGTTCTGATTATACATATATTTACTAATTATGCTAATTGGTTAGGGATGAAGAAAATTGAACTAAAATTAGGTGTAACCACATTTGCGTATAAAGAGAGTGGTGAACCATTTAGGAAAAAACACCCTCAATATATCTGATTGGAATCGAACCACGGTTTCCCCATCATCGGTAGTTTAGTCTATTACTATTGTGACTCCTTAGACCATTCTTTCACCTAAGTGGGTGATTTGATGTCTTTTATAGTTCATACTGTAAAACAATTATTATTTAATGGTTTAATATAACATCTACATTAGCGTGCAAAGTGAATGGAAAAAAAATCTAGTAATTTATATGTGGAAAAACCACCACTCTTAGTGCGACCGGCTGAGATTCGAACCTTGTCCTCCCTGTACCTAACAATCCAATTTATTGTGAGATTGAAGCCTTAGACCGTGGGAACACCAACGTGTGTGTTGATTATCTATCACTTACTCAAAGTAAATAAAAACTGAAAAACTAGCATATAGTTGTAAGCTTTTTATTTTCAACCTGGCAGATCTTGTTACCCATCTAATTGTCCGCATTTCATTACAATAATAAGATACGTCTCGTGGAGGTAAGATTTATATGTGCTTGGAGAGAAATTGGGAAACTATTTAGGAAAAAATACTCCGAGTAGACCTAACCTGGTTTCGAGCTCCACATGATCTCAACACCGGCAAACCCAACTGGATTATCTTGACAAGGTTCTGCGTGCCCATAGTTGAAACATTAAAGGTATCGTAAACATGTTATGGTTTGATAGCAACTGTAAAAGTCGACCATTTTGATCTCACGCAACATGATTTCATGGGCGTCTCCTTCAAAGAATGTGTGTAGGAACATTTTATTTGATCCCTTTTATCTGGAAGGTAAAATAATGTCTATTTCACCATATGGGTCATTCAGATGTCGGGACCGATGACTGGTAATCGTGTTACGCTGACTTTAAGTAAACAATATTTTATACGTCTCTGGAGAGAAAAAAAATCAAAGGAAAACAAGAGAATGTTCTTCAGATATTAAATGAACCATAATTTGTTCGGGACAAGTCGGCCTGTTTATTCAAGCGCTCAGTATTTGAGGCTAGTTTTGTAGGTTATGGCAACAAAAAGTGACAGTGATGGTTACTCTATTTCTTACTCCCACCGGTAGAGGGCATGACGGGGCGCATGCGTACTACTGGTCCACACTCCGCAATGCACAGACATACAGTAAGCCCATGGCTTCTTTGGTGCTGACTGACAGCTCACAGCTGACTTCTGACAGTCAACATTTAGGTATATACCTCAATTTTGACCGTCAGAAGTGACAGCTGCTAAACACATGTTTTTGCAGATCATATGGTTCAGCGTAGAGATACATAATTTGGACTGGTAACTTTTCAAAGCTGTCAGCTGTGAGCTGTGAGCTGTCAGTCAGCACCAAAGAAGCCATGGGGATACTGTAGCCAATATCATAGTCAGTTAACCTCTGGAGAAGTTTCAGTTGCTGCCCGACGTGACTTGGACGGCAGAGGCGTCCCTTCAAGACACGTTACCCTAAAACATGTTAACCGATTTGAAATATATCAAGGTTTTCATAAGTTCTCGACATGTTAGTTGTTTTTTTATCACGCCTTTCTACCCATACGAGCTATCCGGGTTGAATTACGCTGGTGGGAGAGAAAGTTTAACTGGTCAGAAACCTGTTAGATATTTTTTGCCTATATTTTGTTGAAAGCTATAGTTAAAAAATATCAAACAACTTCTTAGATAAAACGGTATTTTTAAACGTTTGCAACGCGTTTCAGTGCTCTCCTCCACGTAGGAAGAACCCTTAATACACTCACCTCGTCTCTAGTAAATGTATTTTCCACCTTAAACGTTGTCCTAAACATGTTCCACGTATATTTTATTTTGATGTATTCTGTTAATAAGTCGGGTGTCCTAGTTGTCTAGGGGTAAGGTGTCGGACATTTGTGCTGGGTTCCTGGGCTCAATCCTCGGTCCCGGCACAGATTTATCTGATTACTAAACCCTTCCTTCAACTCTGACAAGACGTGTATTATTAAAAACCTGTGAATGTGGGGAATGCCAGGCCTCCACCATGGTTCGGATTCCACGTTAAACTGTAGGTCCACCATTTCATCTCACAATCACCCTAACCATTACACATTAGCGTAAGTGCATATAACCCGAATGGGCAGTAAGACGCGGTGCTAATAATAATAATAATAATAATAATAATAAATCGTGACAAAACGACATTCAACCTTGTGTGAGCCATCTTTGCACGTTGTCATCGCTTCGTCTCGAGAGCAGTGGCGGCTCGTGTATAGGCACTGCGGAACTGCAGCACCCCCTATTTCCACTTGATATTATCGATAACATTTAATATAATGAAGTCTTTTTTTTCTTTAATCCTCTCTTTATTTTTGTAGTACAATATATATATATATATATATATTCCTTAAGCTTAATATCAGTACTTAAGTAGCCATCCCCCAGTTTATGAAAAATATATAAAAAACTTTGCATGGAACTGCGCGCTTCACAGTGCCAGCGACGTGGTGTTTGACTGTTGTGTGCATGCACATATAAGAGAGGTGTGGGGAGGAAGGTGGGACTGCCAGGTAGAGAGAGCACTGTTGCTCTCGCAGTGCCGGCTCTGGCGTGATGTTGGAAGGAAGTTTTTTTTTTACTCGTCGTGTGTTGTGTTTAAAAACCGTGTACCATATTTTTGAATGTGATAAAGTGTAGAAGAGTGTAGAGTTAAATTACTATTCTGCTTCCAGCTATTCTATTTGATTCATTTTTTTTTTCTTAAATTTAACAAAAAAACTAAATGTGCTTGTAGTACTTTCAATGGAGAAACATTTCCTCAATTGTCATCCAGATATCAAGGAAAAAAATTATTGAACTTTTTGCGCAAATTAAAACAAGAAGAATGGATTTCATTTTGAAATGAATATATTAAGCTTGAACTGTAACAATTTAAGTTAAAGTAAGTAAAGTGTTTTGTTTTTTTCGTTAAGATTTTATCAAGTTCCTGAATAAACTTTCTTTTTAAACATGTTTTTTTTTCCTTTTACACAATTTTAAAACAAAGAGGCTAAAAAATTTCTGTAGCAGCACCCCCACTAATTTTAGCTACGAGCCGCCACTGCTCGAGAAATAAACCGCTCGAAACGAAAGCTCTCATCTCGGAGAATAGGAAACGTGGGGGAGAAGAAGGGAGTGGACTGTACAAGGAACTGGCTCTTCACCAACATCACCAATTTTTGAATATTTAAATAGTTTACTTCAGCATATGCACTGTCCCAGGGTTTTAAGACAAAGTCTTCTGTCACACACGGGGGCTACCCCTACCTAAAGCTGTTGGTTCTCTTTGTGGGTGGTCGCTCTTAGCAACATCCCGGCAATTAGTAGTCCCAAGAGATGCTAGCAACTGTAGCAACGAATCTCATGGCCCCGCGTGGAACAAGGACTTATCTCGCACGCACGGTCCAATTTTCATAGGACCACTAGAAAAGTTATTATATCTACTTTCATATACTTCTGTGCTGGGGTCCGGGGTCCAATCCTCGGATCCGGCACATATTTATCTGATTACCAAACCCTTACTTCACCTCTGACAAAACGTGTACTAATCACAATTTGTGAATGTGTGGAATGCCAGGCCTCCACCGTGGTTCGGATTCCACGTTAAACTGTAGGTCCTCCATTTCATTTCACAATCGCACTACCATTACACATTAGTGTAAGTGCGTATAACACGAATGGGTAGTAAGACGCGGTGCTAATAGTAACAATAATAATAATAATAAGACTTAGTTTTTTTTTATATAAGACACTTATAATAATTATTAATCAAACACCTTCATTCCAACATTAGGTTTCAAATTATCTTAATTTTATTTAAGCTATCATTACTTTCACTTTGTAATAAAAAAAACAAAGTCTTCCATCTTATATATTGATTATATGTTAAAATCTTATCAGTATTGTCCGAAAACTTTATTATTATTATTATTATTAATATTATTATTAGCACCACGTCTTACTACCCGTTTGGGCTATATGCACTTACGATAATGTGTAATGGTAGGGTGATTGTGAGATGAAATGGAGGACCTACAGTTTAACGTGGAATCCGAACCACGGTGGAGGCCTGGCATTCCCCACATTCACAAGATGTCTTGTCAGAGGTGAAGGAAGGGTTTGGTAATCAGATAAATCTGTGCCGGGACCAAGGATTGAATCCCGGACCCCCAGCACAAAAGTCCAACACCTTACCCCTAGACTACCAGGTCACCTTTTTTATTTTGTTAAAACCCCTTTTTATAAAAATCGGACAGGAGTGATAGTGCTTACTTTAGAAAATGCCAATTTACATTTTGAAGTTTAATAACTCGAAAAATTTTAAGATAATATGTGATTTTCTTAAAGGAATTTTTTATTTAATTGATGAATGACAGAATTAAACTTGCAGTAGTGTAAATAATTAATTAAATGTATGTAAATACGGCCGTGTGTTTAGGAAAGTAAGCTTTAAATTAAATAATAATATTTTGTTTGGAATACATTTAGCAACAAGCTTATTAATGACATTAATATAAGAATATATAATGTGAAGTGCATTTAAAGTTCATACGCATTAGTGAGAGGAAGAACTATTTAGGAAAAGAACGCTCTCTGTAGATCCGACCGGGATTCGAGCCCTGATCTCCCCGTCATCAGCAGTCTAGTCTACTGCAAGAGTGACACCTCACTGTGGATTCACACATTCACCGAAAAACGAGCGCAGAACAGAAACGTGGTCACGTGTTGAGTTCTATTCCAATCACAAGATTTCAGCCTCATCGGCACGAGCTGTTCTGCTGAGGTTCAACTTATCTTTACTCTGTCCGCTCTGCCTGAGATGTTCGGCACAGGAGAACCAATCAAATCCTATAACTGACCATCTCATAATATTATTGTATTTTTTTGATCGATTTTTTAAAAAGTTTGTTAGTAAATATCTACATATTATTTAATTGTGATACAGATATTTGATTACAATAACTAAACTTTGAATTGATTTTTCAAATGTGAGATTCAAGGATTCAAAAAAATATTCAGATTTGAGTTTAAAAAATAAAACATCTTTCTTCATTTATTTATTTTCAGATTTATTATGATACTAGTGGTTTAACCCTAATTTATTATTAGTACAAACCTAACAGCTAGACTTCATACTATTAATTTACTACCTGGCGGAATTTTAATTTATATTGTTTTAATACGAATACCTACTACTGTTATTTGAAGAATACACGAGAAAATGGAGGAAATTGTCATCTTAACTGCTGCCATCTATTAGACAACTATGAGACCATTATAATGCATTTTAGATTGTGGTTAAAAGAGGCATATGTGATATTTAAATTAATTTCAAAATTAAAGTATTTGCTGTGATTCTTATGGGGTTTGAGATTTAAAAAATGTCATGCTCCTGGAAAATATGTGTAATACAACAAATTTCCCCCTTTTCCCCTGTACCCTTCATTTTATGTAGCAGCATTTCCCAACGTAGGGTACGTACCAGGACGTTTAAGGGTATGCGAAAATATTTGAATAATGGCGGAAAGAGCTACATATGCCAGCAGTGTAAAACAAAAGATTAGTCAAATTTATGAAACTAACTCAACGATATGGCGAGGCACAGTGTAGGGTTTCTTCTATATTTGACCTTGAGAAAATTAAAAATTATTATTATTAAATTAATAAATTAACTGTGTTGGGCCAAATTCATGAAAATATGTTGCCATGGGGTACGCAAGCGAAAAAAAGGCTGGAAACCACTGTTTTATAGCAACACAATAACTAATGTGAAAAAGTAAAAATTATAATATTTTTTTAATATAAATATGAGAATTTAACCTCTTATAATTATGTTTTCTAATAATCGTATCTGTAGGTAAAATGAAGAATCAAGATCGATATTCGGATTTTAGTTCGATTCCTTCTTAAAATAAAACTCGTAAAATTTGAGAAGCTCAGAAACGTACCAACAACGTGTGTGCGTTACACTATATGGTACTCGGAGTAGTTTCCGGACAATTAAACATTTATGTTGATCTCTTTTAACTGTCAGTTTGTTACTTTGGTAAGAATGTCCCTTTTTATATTCTAGTCTATTTGTACAATTTAAGAGCACAAGATACAAGGTTACTTTCTAACCAGAAGCATAATTGAATTTAAGTTTTCTGCATTCTTTATTTAGCAACAGATACATAAAGATAATTTGAATAGCTTTTTTTAATTTTAGAATAATTGATTTTAAATTATGTTATATTTTTAATAAATATGATAAAGTTGTTTTAATGGTCTCAATTCTACTGGGTTTTTTTTAAAAAAAGTTTAATATAGAAAACCCCACCACGATGCGACGGCTAGTTCTGTGTTACCTAGCTAAGTTGGTGGTATTGGATGATCCGTGGTTCCATCTCAAAGGCCGATTATCCAGTAAATTATACATAAAATTACTCTCGAACTATAAAATGTATCGAAGTGTGGTTTTTTCATTTTTCATTTGGCAACTAGATTGGGATCAGTTAGATAGTGTTTTCATCCGTTTCATTGGACGAATGGTCTAAGGTGTAATTTTTGTGTTAGACTGGCCTGCTCAGTTGGGTCTACCGGGGTGATTTTTTTCTAAATTATTTCCCACTCTCTTTTCATGCATATGTGTGTAGATTACCTATGAAATGCTTCCTCTTTCCTCCCTATCCATTAGAGTAATTATCATATAAGCGTATAATCTGAATAGGTAGTAAGACGCGGTGGAAAAAAAAACGTTCAAAATTGTTTTAGTTTTAAAATAATTAATTTTCAATCGTGTTGTAATTTTTTTAAATATTGTAAAAAAAAAGTATCACTGTGTCTCAATTCCATTATTATTTTTTAGGGTGACCTGGTGGTCTAGGAGTAAGGTGTCGGACTTCTGTTCTGGGGTCTGGGGTTCAATCCTCGGTCCCGGCACAGATTCATCTGATTACCAAACCCTTCCATCACCTCTGACAAGACGTGTATTAATCACAACTTGTGAATGTTTGGAATACCAGGCCTCCACCATGGTTCGGATTCCATGTTAAACTGTAGGTCCTTCATTTCATCTCACAATCACCCTACCATTGCACAATAGCGTAAGTACGTATAACCCGAACGGGTAGTAAGACGCGGTGCTAATAATAATAACTATGCTGCGATGCCTGGGTTGAGCTGTATTACCTACCAAGGTTAGATGCAATCCGAGAGGTAAGACGGGCTCTTAAGATGCCATTACAGCCCAAACGCAGCATCATGTAAACGGTCACCCGTGGAATATGTTCGATAGGATGCTAGCTCGTCCTCTTTACATGCCTCTCAGCGTTCCTTCAAGTACCTCTTTATCTCCTGAACCACTCGAGACTGACTGTACCACAGCAGCGGGATTATTTAACCGGCCGTGTGCTCATCTGTGGACGTATAGTCTCTGTCCTCACCACCGTAGGTTCATCCTTACTTTCATTTGTGAGCACGTAGACTAAATGTCAGGTTCATCTAGTCTATTCTTTAAATTGAAAAGTGACACGGGAATCGAACCAGGAACCTTTATATTAGTACGATAATGTTCTAACCACTGAGTTATCCAGGATTATTCCTGTGCCCTGGGTAAATTCTTCACTCGTATTTTAAGGTAGAGTCTGTGATGGACGTGCGGAAATCGTCAGCTACATACATGTGATCATAATCAGATAACGCAGCCACCTTCAACTCGGGAGGGCTCTATCCTGCCAAATGTACCACTACAATTACAATTGTACGAACGTGCATAGTAATATTCCTGGATAGCTCAGTGGTTACAGTAGCCCCATGGCTTCTTTGATGCTGACTGACAGCTCACAGCTGACTTCTGACAGTCAACATTTAGGTATATACCTAAATGTTAACTGTCAGACGTGACAGATGCTAAACACATGTTTTTGCAGATCATATGGTTCAGCGTAGTGATACATAATTTGGTCTGGTAACTTTTCAAAGCTTTTAACTGTCAGTTGTCAGTCAGCACCAAATAAGCCATGGGGCTACTGTACATTGGTGTAATAAGCCAAAAGTCCCGGGTTGGATTCTCGTTTCCAGATGCCATGTTTCAACTTTAAAAATATGATATTTAGTTGCGGCTATAATCGTGATTAAAAGATATAATAGCTTGGTCATTTAATCCATCATATAGTCTAGTTTTCCCGGTGTTGGACAGGTCAAAGGCTCAAATCCCTGTCAGTTGGATTAAGGCTAGTTTCCCTAAAATGGTTTCCCACTCTCTATCTTCCTTCACTGGGGAAATTTCACATGCCCTTTCTGAACCGTGTGATTGTGTCTCATCAGATGACTTACACACACACTTAAAACTAGAATAGACACAAAGATAAGTCCCCCGGTCACTAATTCACCATTGTGAAATGTGAAAGCCCCAATTTACCAATGATAGATATTTTGAGAGTGTTGGAAATAGAACATGGAGCCCTCAGCTCAGTATACAGACACACTACTAAAAGAGATCAAAGGTTCTGGACATTTAACAAGAAATAGTTTATAATCTAATCTATCCATGTCATTAAACGTGTCTTACTACTCATTCGGACTATATGCTTTTTTTACCATATTAAATAATAACTATGTAGATATATTTCTGAATATTTAGAAACAATATACTTCATTGGCAACATTCAAAATACCACCTATTTTTTGTGTGCTCTGTGTGTGTGTCTAGAACTAAATTTTCGAAGAAAAAGACTACATAGGATTATCCAAATGACATGAACTTTTATATAGATATATTTTAAAAATAGATTAAATGAATCCAAAAATGTTGGGCTTGATATAGTATCGAAACCTGCTGAGCAGAGTTTTACAACATATTTTTCAGTGTAGCCACAGGTGTGGCGAATGAGAAGTGAGATTCGCGACACAATGTAAAAATTGAGAAACCAACTTACTCAACAAACATTTAAAACAACACACAAGGTTTGAACAACGTTATTCAATACGTCTACATTTTAACTACTAAGTTACAACTTCCTCAGACGAAAATGATGAAAATTATTCTAATTTAAATTGTATAACAATTTAATGCGACGTTTTAGAATCCTTTTGGACTAAAAGCAGAGTTGAAAGTTTTAGGAAAGGGTGTGGAGGGGAGTGTTGGGAAAAAATGTTTATTTTACTGTAATTGCTGGATAATTCAAATTCTTCACAATTTCAGGGACAATCCACCACTTGTAGGTTTCCATACAAGCATAGTACATATCAACATACGACAGTACAGAACAATTTTATTTTACGTTTTTTGACTTAAAGATGAAATCAAACGATGCAAAATTCGGTATGTATGTATATTTTGCTCTTATTTTACAAAAAATATAAACTTTTATATTTCCACAGTTTAACTTATTTTATTGACGATCGACGAAAGTGTAAAGTAAAAAATAGATCACATGTTTCTAGTGTAATACAGTGTTTGAAAATAATCCCTTGAACTATTTTTGGAAAGAGTAGATTCGAAATTGTATGATTCCTTTTATTTTAACATTCATATGAAATAAGAATTCAATTTTTGCTACAAGATAAATTCGTGCTTTTTCTTTTCTTCCACCTGAGCAAAGGTTGATCACGCAGGTAGGTCATTATGGGATGTAAAATGCGTGAAATTGGATTGTTAAAACGAAATCTAGCTCCATTTCAATACCCTCCGAACAACCGTATTGAAGCAAATGGCGAGGCAGGTAGTAAAAAGGAATGTGAATTAAAGCCGTAAGCGTCACCAGCCACACTTGTTGAGAAGAAAATAAACAACACGACTTTATGAACGTAATCAATGTTATGTTTGTGTTGAGATGAGTGTAAAAGTGGTTTCAACCGTTTATGTTTTTTACGTTTCTTAAGTTTACATTACAGTGTTCTGCGTATCATTATGTAGTTTGATGGCTCGCACGCTGTGTGATTCTATGTTTATTTTAACGTTCATATTTCGCAACTTACCTAGAGGATGCTGATATCTCAGACAACCTTTTTAATATAAATTCTACAGGCCAAATAGATGTTATAAATAGGCCGAGGAGGTTTGATTTTAATTAATTGTACCGCAATTTTCTGTGAGATAGGCTGGAAAAACCTTAGTATGCATATTTTACCTGGACCATTTTATTTGTTAATTTTTTGTTCAAACTGTAAAATATTTTTTTTAATATTAAGTTTAAAATCCAGATAATTACTGGCCTAGTTTATTGGTTAGGAAAGAGTACCTTACTTTAGAGGAAGTGCACCCACATTATCGTGGAGATATAACAATAATGGAAAAACACCTCTTTACGTCCCTTTAATCGTTATTTTACCATATTACGTGCCTGACGCCTTAGACCTTGGGACCACCGATTATATTAACTTTAGCTAAGACATGATTGTTAATTTTGTAAATGATGGCTGAAGTAATAAGGTGAAAGAAGAGGAGTTTTATTAGTAAGTTTCCAAAGAGTTTGAAACATTTAACAAATTTTAAATTTATCTTTACTATTATTGAACTAATAATGAATCTAGTTTTTTATAAAGTTCAAGACAAACAAGGGAAAATAACCTTATTATTAGAAATGTTTTAAAACAAAAAGTAACTATTTAAAAGTTCTTAAACATCGACTTTAGTTCCATGCTTCAAATTATACTAATATAAAGCCACATGGCTGATTCAATCTTTTTCATTCATTCACTCATTCACTCACTCACTTACATTAATGTTTACCCTCTTCCAAATGAGCTACAAACTTGAAATTTGGCAAACTTATAGTTTCTAGCCTGTAACCGACGGGAAAACTCCAAAAAGTTAAAAAAAAAGTTTAACCCCTGAAAAAAATTCAAAATGGAGGAGCAACTTTAAAGTCGGTGCGGTATACACAATACAATACCGGTAATTTTAAGTTGTTACGTTCAAAACAACGCTGGAATTACATAAGTTTACATCCACTTGCAATAAAACTCACTGGGGGTTTGGGGTGGAGCCCCCAACGAGAAAAACGAGTTTAATATATAAAGGGCTAAATAAACACACATTTCTCAATAGGGTGACCTGGTGGTCTAGGGGTAAGGTGTCAGACTTCTGTGCTGGCAGCCGAAGTTCAATCCTCGGTCCCGGCACAGATTTATCTCATTTCCAAACCCTTACTTCACCTCTGACAAGACATCTTGTGAATGTGGAGAATGCCAGGCCTCCACCGTGGTTCGGATTCCACGTTAAACTGTAGGTCCTCCATTTCATCTCACAATCACCCTACCATTACACATTAGCGTAAGTGCGTATAAACCGAACGGGTAGTAAGACACGGTGCTAATAATAGTTTTGACAATCGTGTATGCAGATCGTTTTTCTATAGTTTACGAAAAATGATAAAAATACAAAAAGTGTGCGAATATCATAAAATGATACAATATATTTACATAAATTGCAATTCAATAAATAATTTACTAGTTCATAAAATAGTAAGATCAACTACGTAATTGCAAATATTTTGATAAATTAAAAGTTAATTTACAGACAAATTTACATAGAAAGGACCTTTTAGAAATACAAACATATTTTTAAGCCCTACATTAATAATATGTTACTATATTTTTAGTGATATTTTACCCACTTTGGTGTCGCCATGATCTAACGCGCCACTCTTGCAGTAGGCTAGACTGCTGATGACGGGGAGATTGAGGTTAGAATCTTGGTATGGTGTACCGAGGGTGGTTTTCCACTATGTTTTTCCACTCTCCCTCCAAGAAAATGTGGGTACAGTTCCTCTAAATATACCTTCCTCTTTCTTACCACCACTAGTTTCTTCTCTTGACCAACCAATGATGGGAGTCTAAGGTTCAAATCCTTGCTGAATACACCCAAGTTTTCCCCCTTTAGAATGTTTTCCCATTCTTCCTTCGCGCAATTGTGGAAACATTTCCTACCTCATCCCTACCACACCTGTGTAAAAACGCGGTTAACCCGGGTGGGAAATAAGACGCATAGCACAGTGGTGCGTAGAAGGTCGAGGGTAGCTGACGCGTATAAAGTTGGTCGCCCTTCTCGCATTGAAGTCACCTTGGCGTCACATATCATACGACGTTGACATCACAATGCGGGTCTCGCGGCCTTTGAAAATGAACCATTCGCATCACTTGCAATGGACGGAACCTCGTCTTGGAACGTCCCCGGAAACGATAATTTGTCGGTAACTCCATGATGGGTGCATTCAAATACCTCGTGTGTGTGTGTGTGTGTTTTGCAGTTCATCCGTCGTCGTGCAACATGTGTATCACCCTCGCCGTTATCTGTGTTGAGTGGGTGTACGTGTCTCATTGTTGTCTTGCATGTTTGATTCGTATTTCCTGGAACCCGGGAGTGCATACAATCGTAAATATTCAGCAAAGCCTATCTGGACAAGTATCACATATTGATTCCGCGTCATATCAGATGCTATGCCAACACCTTTTACTTGAAAGGAAACAAAAACGTGTTACTATATCTCAGGTAATTCCTACTGCACGAATTCAGTGTTTTACGTGAGTATATTTATAATAATTTAAATAAAGACCCGCTGTTGGGTTTTTTTTACACCACATCTTACTACCCCTCAGGATGCAAGCACGCATATTATTTACGCTGCTGTAGTAGTGAGTAGGAAGGTGGTGATTAGAAGAAATAATCGAGATGTATTTCATGTATTACGATAGCTTTTTCATATTATAAAGAGGCATACATTTATTCATATTATCTTTTTTATTTTATTTTTTATTTTACACCACGTCTTACTACCCATTCGTGTTATACGCAATTATTATATTAAGTGTTTTCGTTGATCAAAGAGCTGAATGTATCTATCCACACCAAGAGTAACGGTGACATGGGTGTTTCCCTCCTCTCCCTCCATTCAAACTTGGGTACACTTCCTCTAAATTATATATCATTCATGCCAAGATCACTAGCATAAATATGAGGATAACCTTGTCAGGTATAATAAGACGTGGAGGCCTCCTCCCCTCCCCAATAATTTACCTAATACAATAAAATGATGGGGAGATCAGGGTTCGATTTCGGTTAGGTGTACTGTGGGTGGCTTTCCCTAAATGGTTTTCAACTCTTCCTCCACGCAAATATAGCTACACTTATTCTAAATTAAATCTTTCTCGTTCCTAACTCATTAAAGTAATTAGTAGACCTACATACAGTAGTTGTATAACCCGAACGGTTAGTAAGGCGAGGTGCTAATAGAATTTATTCCAATTACGAACATTTCTTTCATTGAGTGTATTTAAGTATAATTTTGGAAGGAAGTAATTTTTATAAAATATAAAACATATATTTCTGTGATCAACATTGATAATATTTTATTATATTATTAGTGTTATTTTATAGCTATTGATATTATCTATCAAAAACGATAGATGAATATCACATGACCTTACTTTAAAGTAGATCTAATTTTTTTCTTCTATCTATCAGATAAAGGCCCGTTCTATAAAAATTGTATAACACACTCCCTTTCAGGTATCTAAAACGCGAGCATAGGCTAAGTGATTGAATTATCAACTAGTTGGGGTCAATAGCATTAAAACGACATAATTAAAGCTGCGTCGTCGATGGGTAAAACTATGATTTCACTTATGTCTAGAAACACAATCAAAGTTATTTCATTCCAGGCGAAAGGACCGATCGAATGAGACGTAGTAACTGTTTCGTCGACAAGTTTTACGATTTCAAATCAATTATCGTCTTGTTTATGGTTTGCCTTAGTTGTTTCGTCACCTTTATTTCATCCTTATCTATACCATTACAATTTTTTTTTGGAACGTGAGCGCATTCTCCATGGTGTAGCCCATTTAATTATACAGGCTAAAACTATACTGTCATTTACAGTATGTGGAGGAATAATTGGAAAAGAACTTCAGAAAATAGTTTTCACTTTTGACAAGGTTCCAATCACCCAAATCATAGTTGAACACTATCTGTTAGGTCAAACCTGCATGTAGATTACGATTATTTTCTCAATTATTATTGCTAGCGTTCAATCATACTAAAAAAAATCTCTCTCGCAGGAATTCTTGATATTCAAAAAAGTATTTTTCACGTAATAATAGATTACCTTCACATCGTTCAGGTATATCGAGATTTGTTTTGTCCCATTATCCATGAAAATGTGGTTACACTTCATCCAAATTCAACTTTTCTTGCTTTTAACCCTTTAGAATAACTAGTACATACGTGTATAGCCCAAACGGATAATAAGAAGTGGTGATAAAACAAAATCTCACTTATATTGACTTCTTAACCTCACAATTGTGAGTACGTAAAATATGTTCTATTACAAATAAGGTTATAACAAATATCACAAGGGATTGTGTCAAAATTATGTACACTCATGAAGTGTAATATATATATATATATTTACACTCATGAAGTATATATATATATATATATATATATAAATATATATATATCTTGGATCAATTTGACTTTTAATTTGAATCAGAATTAAATCTTTTAAATGCTAAAATTAAGAACGTCAAATTGAATCCAAATTTTATTTAGATTTGTATTTGAAATTTTGAAACTCTGTAATATATATATATATATATATATATAGCAAAGCTTCAAAATTTCAAATACAAATCTAAATAAAATTTGGATTCAATTTGACGTTTCTAATTTTAGCATTTAAAATATTTAATTCTGATTCAAATTAAAAGTCAAATTGATCCAAGATATATATATATATATTTATATATATATATATGTGTGTATATATATACATATGTGTGTACATATATACATATGTGTGTACATATACACATATACACAAACGTTGACTTACAACTTGATATATATATATACATATACATTTATACACATACACAAAGGTTGGCTTACAACGTTTCTCTAGCCAACAGTCCATTTGTAGCCGTCATTAAACAACCTGTAAACAACGTCGTAATTCACCGACCGGACAGTCTTATTTTCAAAGGAAAGGCCCTTTTCTGACAGCTAGAAAAATTACAAGACTAATTTCACGTATTCATACGTAAAGTAACGTGATAGTCAGCTGTACCTTTTAATGGATACTATAAATACCTATAGAATATCGCTAATCACAATGTAGAAGTTTATCTATCAATGTTGACAGCAAAAAAGAGCGTGTTTATATTCTCTAAGACAAATCTTATTATGAAAATTGATCTGTAGCACCTAGAGTTTTGTAGTGTGTCCCCGGTGTAACGACTATGTCACATGGTACTGGTATTTCAACATCCAGTTATCATTGTCTAAGTCGTTTCTTCGTTTCCGCAGACAGTGATCGGACAGTAACCACCGTGTAGGAGGACACATATTGGTCAGGTCCTAGCCCCCTCTATCCGTGATATACCGCCCTGTAAACTTGAAACCTACGAGGGGCAGGGCCCCGAAACTGTCGACCTTTAGTTCGTGAAGTCTTGGCACCTTCTCCAACAGATATATTATATTGGTCAACCATTCGGGGCTGATGGTTATCTTCCCTCAAGATATGTCTACTAATGCCCACGTTTTACTGAATCATTTATTTATTAAATTTTAATTCTTTATCAAATAGTAGCCTTGACTTTCCTGAACATGTTTGCAAATATTACTTTTTACATAAATGTGTCAAACTTTTAAAAGTAAAGGTGGAATACTAGAAGACGTGAGTTAAGATCAGTATTTTGTATAGTATTTATAGAAAAAAAACCGTTTCTGACCAAAATAAATTAAATGTTCCTTCAGTAGGAACATTTAATTTGATATTTTATACTTATCAGTTGTTTAATATTTGTCATGAAAATTGCGGAATTTTACTATCACTTAAGTTTCTCATCAAATGTTACGAAGCCATTGATAAGTTTTTTAAGTTTTAAAAATCTGTTGAAATTACTCTGTGTGTGTGTAGAACGACCACGCACTGGAAGTGTACAGGTCGAATTTATGTACCTATTTTGGGGTACATCAGAAACACACCATTGTTTCTAGTCTCTGATATGGCAAAACCGATTGTTGGTCCATTCACAAACTACATATCTGTATTTAAATTTGATCAGTATTGTGTTTAAGTCCTAACCAACTTAACCTAACCTTGAAGTTTTATTGTGATTATTGTAAAAAGTAAGGGGGGTTGTTTACAATACATGTTTGACATACTGCCACGCTATGCAGTTGTGTTTCTCACTGCGCTATTGGTTCATATCTTTGAGTGCTTTTGATATGAGGTTTCTACCTCTTGTGCGTTTTCGATGCTCTCCAGTGCAGTGTACTCTACTCACTGAAGCAATTATTAATTTTGGCCAAGATGTTTTTATTTTTTTTTAAAGCCGCAGACATACTTACCTTAGCTGAAGTCCTCTTACTTTAGGGGTATTTTATCAGCAATTTGAACTTTTTTTACTGATGAGTTTCGCTGACACTAAGCCACTCCAATACTTAAAACTATGTAACTTAAGCGACCCGATTCGGTGGCGGAATGGTCTGAGTAAATAGATTAAATTGCCGATTACGAGAAGATTTGGGTTCAAATTCCGATCGAGTCTACTGAGGGTGTTTTTTCCTAAATGGTTTACCCCTCTCCTTCCAAGCAAATGCATGTGTATTACCTCTAAAGCACTTCCTGTCTCATTTCTACCTCTTTAGAATGATTATTATATATATGGATAACCTGAACTTGTAATAAGATCTGGTAATTAAATATATTTAAATATATCAGATACCAGCAAACTACTAAATGAAACTAACTAATGATAAATTTAACTAATTAATTTATCATTAGTCAGTTAATGTTTCAGTTTCATACTTAATTTTTTACTTTAAAAGGAAATGGGATATAAATTTAATCCGCAAAAATTAGTAATCGAAACAATATTTATTTCAGTATGTAGAAATAAGTTTGCAATCAGAAATTCAAGTTCCAATAACTCTCTTCCGAAAATCAACCACTCTTTTCCAGCTAACCATGAAAAGTATAAATTTGGTCAAATATGTTTTTTTTATGATCGGCCATCATTCCATCAATGTAACAACCACAAGGTGAGGGAGGGCTGCTAAATATAGTGGCAAAAAACAATTCACGACAAATGGGAATAAACTCATTATGTACTAATGGTTAACTCTGTTCTTTTGTGTGACATCCACTTCTCTAGGGCTTTCTATTTTGCGATTGAAAAAGTCGCTTGTGAGGGCTCAAATCTAATTATTATTGTAGGGCCTTCCTGGAATAAAATAGGACGTTAGTGGTAAATAATCATTTCGTTAAAGTATTGATTTCAACAGCGTGAATGTTTTGACCCAAATACCAAATAAATATAGTCATATTTTCGTAGGAAGGGACATTTATAAAATACAAAAACTTTTTTCAAGCGGAAATTGATGGAATGCTACTATATTATTCGTGCTATTTTATAATATATTAATAATATTTATTAAAGGGGAGATCTTCAAATAACATGACTTCACGCAAGAATAGAAGGCAGTAGATTAAGTAACTTTTTCTAGCCGTCAGATAAGGTCTTTCCAATAAAAAAAAATTGGACTGTATATCTTAGCTGGGGTTGTCAGATAAATGAATTGTGTGCATGACTCTCAGTCTAGATTCATTCATGCATCCCTGGAAGTGTTTTTTATTAAATTTTATCTCTTATATATATATATAAGCTAAGAGATCAAATTTAAACTTTCTAATATATATAGCGCTAAGAGATAAATTTAAATTAAATTTGAATGTTCTAATATCTATAGCGTTAAGAGATAAAATTAATAAAAAAACACAGGGATGTATGAATGAATCTAGAATGAGAGTTATGCACACAATTCATTCATCCGACAACCCCAGCTAAGATATACAGTCATATATACATGTGATGGTGCTGTTAATTAATATTCATCATTTTAATCTTAATTTTCTGAGATTAAAGAAAGCAACGCTGTACAATTAAGTACATATGAAATGTGAAACATAAGGGATGAATGAGTGTAATTACGAATATCAAAGCGTATAACCCAAATGGGTAGTAATACGTGGTGCAAAGTATTAGTATTAATGAAATTCAACCGTAACTGAGTAATATTCGAATAGATTGGAACATGACAGCCATACACGGGAATCGAACTCGTGACCTTTGCCTTAGTAAACCAATGTTCCACCACTGAACTATCCATCACAGGCTCTGCCTTAAAATATGAGTGAATAATGACCCTGAGCACGGGACGATCCCTGGATAGCTCAGTGGTTAGAGAGTATTGATAGACCTACATTAATCCTTTAAGTTAAATATTATAAGTTTCTAACTCTATAGGACTACTACAGCCCGATTTTGATGGGAAGGAACATTTTTGGCAGTTATAAAAGTTACTAAGACAAATGCCATAAATGTGTAAATTAATGGGGTCTACAAATCTTTCTTTAAAAGATGTCATTACCCATTACATATGAAATAATGCTAATAAAATAGTAAAATATTGCCAATGTTGACCGTTTGAATAATATGTTTATATTTTCTAAACGTTCTTTCCTGTCAGAATCCTACTATAGCATGGGTGACCTAGCTGTCCAGGGGTAAGGTGTTAGACGTCTGCGCTGGGGGTCCGGGGTTCAATCCTTGGTTCCGGCATGGATTGATCTGGTTTTCAAACCCTCCCTTTACCTCTGACAAGACGTTTATTAATTACTACTTGTGAATTTGTGGAATGCCAGGTTAGGAATGCCGTGGTTCAGATCCCACGTTAAATTGTAGGTCCTCCATTTCATCTCACAATCACCCTAGCATTACACATTAGCATAAGTGCGTATAACCCGAACGGGTAGTAAGACGCGGTACTAATAATAATAATAATACTATAGCATCATAAGATACGAATGTCATTATAGTTGTTGACTGAGTAAAATGAAAAAAATAACACCTTTTAAAAAATATAATACTATACACACTACCCTGTAAAAACGAACATTGGTGGTTTCAGTAACAATTGAATGTCGCACTTACCGATTAGAGTCAGGTACATTTAAGAAGGTGAATCACCCTAATAAGACATACAGGCTAATTTAGAACAAAATATTTAATTAACCTTATGTGTAAAGTGGAGAACCATTTTTAGAAAAACCAGTGTTAGTTCACCCGACTGATATTCAAACCTCGATCTCCCCATCATCGGCAATCTAGTCTTCTGTGAGAATAAAACCTTAGACAATGCGGCCGCCGAAGTTAGTATAAAAGTGTTGTGTGTATTAAATTTAGTGTGGTTTCAACTCTTTTTTTAAATTGTTGTTGAGTTTATGACTAGATATTTTCTACCTGTCTTACTCCACGTCAAGGTAATAAGCAATTAATTACACTATTGAGATATGAATGAGGATGATAGAATTGAGAGGGAATGTACCCGCATTTGCGTGAGGGAGAGTGGTAAGAAAAAAAAACACCCTCGGTACACTTAGCTAAAGTTCCATCCACCTATTCGACATCTATTGGTAAATATAGCAACTACGAGATCCCTCACAGCCCTCACTCTCCCCCTCCCCCTCCTCCCATGTTGTTGGAAAATAGCTCTAGGTGTAAATCGCACACTTGGACGCTGCCTACCTGTGACGTCACGGCAAATCAAGATAGGTTTTCTTATGATAATGAATTAGCGTTTTATTCAGTGAGTCTTAAAGATATAACGTTAAAATAAAAACCATACTGTCTTAAATAATTCTAAAAAATAGTTCCATACTGTCACGAAATTGGTCTTTTTTATCTTAAAGTAATATTTTAACGTGTATTTTTTTATAAATCCTCTACAACTTAGGCTAATTAGCGTGATCACGAAAATGGCCTGTAAGAGTCGTCCTGCCAGGATGTAGATTAAAAAACAGTCCGGGTAGCATATGTCTATCTAGAATAGAAAACAAGAAAAATATAATTTTAAAAAGCAAGTCAATGTTTTCAAGGCGTGAATAGTATAGTAAGTGTGTAAATTTGTCAGAGGAATAGGGGAAGTATTATCAGCAGATAAACAAGAAACCTTGCAGGATGAGCTGCTCATTTTATTCCCTCTATTTATATTTCGTACATTGGTTTATAAATGTTATGGTGTTTAGCCTACTTAGGATGCGTCAAGTTAAGATGCAGCCCGCTTTGCAAAATAGCTTTTAAATTTCCAAGTATGCAACGTCGTTAAATAATAATTACGTATATTCTAACCGAACGTACTTCTTAGAGGTTTAAAGTTGAGCACAACGTCCTTGAACACATCCCGTCTTACTGACTGTTTTGTGTATGTGTGTGTTTTTTGTGAGGTGGACTTCTCTTCCTAGGACACACGTGGGTATCAGAAATTACTTTAATGAGTAATTTGTGTGTAAATTGTAGACGACTCTTAAAATAATGCCTTTCTTTCCCCCCTCACTGGCGTATGTTTTCTACGAGGTTCTAAGAGGTTATGTAGTAAAAATGTCAACGTTTTCCAAGTGGTTAAGTTATCCAACTACGTATTTCCCCGCTTAAATATTTAAATGGTACGGTGCACCGGACAGACTTTCTCTCGCTTTTATCTTAAAATATACATTTACGAAAAACTCCCAGTGGGCCTATCCCCGAGATGTTTCGAGTTGATTCCATTGCGAAATTGGTCGTTCACGTGACACAATCTCGAAACTTTTTCTATTTAGCTATTCTTGAAAAAAATTTCGTTACGGATTGAGATTTTTTCATTCGGATAGATCTCACTGCGGTTCTACCTCTCGGAATCGTCAATATCGCAACAGATAGTTCGAAAATATTTGTTGTTGGACAAAATGTAAAATGGCGTAAACATAGCCTTACTATTTGATAATAAGAGAACTTGAAAATGAATTTAATAGAATGCCACGTATATTTCGTGAACGCGAAGACGCTTTTGAGCTGAGTGATAAGAAATTTATTAATTTGTTCAGGCTTAATAAACGGTTTTATTCAAATAGAAAGGCATTCCATCCATATGCTGTATGTTATTTAATTTTGGCTTTTTATGTACCTATTAAAGTTATTAAGATATATCATACATGATGTAATAAGTTATACTAGTAATAGCTTTTTATTTAATCATTTAGCGAAACAAAGAAACATACATAAAGTGTAATCTGCTTTTGCTCTTTGCTTATTCTCTTCCAATCCAATTTTATTTAGACTTTATCGAGCTAACCTTAACCAACAAAAAATAAAACCGAGATAAAACGAAGATGTCGAAGACAACATTTTTGTTATTCTATTGTTTAAATGGCTGAAGGGTGCGTTCACAAAGCTATAAAGTAAATCTCAAACCACAATTTTTGACACCGGAAGTTCGGAATTTTTCGCTTAATACGAAATTAGAAGACTCAACACGAATTGCGAGATTATTAACTCAGGAATGGCTACTTTACGGATATGAAATTACGAGTTCGAGTTGAACATGGCGAGATTCACCGTAGTAAGATAAACTCGCAACATCTCCGGGATAGGCCCACAGGATTTGTGAAAGGAAATAATACATTGTTGTAGAAATATTACACCAAAGAATAATGAAATAATATACACTCCTACCTACTTACTCTATGGAATTATGAACTTAGAACACTGGTACAGAAAAATTGAGAAAAGAGAAACATCTTTTTCCACCAAAGAGAATAAGAATCAAATTCATTTTCAAAGGCCTGAATAATTTAGCTAAGAAATTATTGGTTTTATACAAAAATATTTCAATTAAATAATTTTTATCTTTACTAGTAATACAACTTTACAATGATAAGTTATTTCCTATCTCAAATAATTGCCAAGAAATTATGAAATTTGGAAAGTTTCCCACATCTTAAGTACCCTAAAAATCACTTTTATGATAAAATGAAAGTGTCCATCTTGTTAATATTGATAAACAGTGTTTGGATATAAAATTTAATCAAAATCGTTAGAACGAATTTTGAGAAAATCGTTTTTTTCCATATTTCGCCATTCAGTAAACTACCTTTAAATTCAGGGTTAAATATCTGATTCCAAAAACCCGACAGGGACTTTATGAAGATCCCAGATACCAAGTTTTAGCCCAATCAATAAAATAGTTTCGGCTTTAGCCCGAAGTACAGACAGATAGATGGCATTGTGAAAACCACTTTTCTTTTGTTTCGGGAGGGTTATAAAACGCCAACAATGATCAAAATCTCGAGTTTGATTTTTTTTTGACGATCATAATACTTTCTTTCCGAGGTATCGAGAGAAAGTAGAAAGTGCGATGCTACATCATGACATTGTAACCAGAATCATAACCCGGGTTCATTACCTGAAATTTTACGGTAAGGAAATATTTCACGTTAATATATCCTATTAAATTTTCTTTATAATCAATCACTTACTAATGAAAGATTTCCATGAGAACATTTTATACTATTTTAATTAAACTAGCAGTTCCTTTTCTATTATATTTGATCAAACCTACGATTGATTTATTACTCTTATAAAACGTCTTAACCTTTATCTATTTCCCTTATCTATGAAATGAATTTCATTCGCTTTCTCTTATCAAACGAGTTAACTCTGTTCTTCTTAACAAACAAATCATTATAACTCTATTTTATGTATCAAAAAACAATTTTTCTCCCCTATTTTGAACATCAAATAAATTATTCTTTCTCCATTTCGCTTATCATATAAATAATTTTTTTACTATTTTGACTATCAAATAATTTGTTCTCGCTCTCTTTCGACTATCAAATTAATCATGCTTGCTCTATTCAGCTTGTCGAATGAACGATTCTTGTTCTATTTCTCTTACTAGATAATTTATTATGATCCTATTACTCCTATCAAACAAGCGATTTCTACTTTATTTTATATCTAAATTATTAGTAATCGTCGTTATATTTCTATAGGTCCATATTATATTCAAGAATTTTCTCTCCCTTATAACAATTAGCTCGACTAGTATATTAAATGCATACCAGCTAAAGAAGGGAATTAACACATCAGATTCAACCATCGCAGATGTAGAAAGCTCTTGTAATGAAGACATCAACCGTTAGGTTCACTGTCATCCTCCAACCCACCCATTATCCGCAGTTGATTTAGAAGGTTCGAGAAGGAATGCCCATACCACTATTAGTAATTTCGAGACATGCTCTTGTTTGACAACGTAATTGGGAGGGAAGCCGCCGAAACATGCCGAAGGTCGTTCTTACCTGACATATGAAAAGAAAGTACCACGGTGCAAGGATAGCTCCACCTTTATTAGTTTTTGACAAGGTCAAAGGTCACCGAGCACACGCGACTACTTCCAAATCGAGATAAAAGGAGGAAGGTAATTTTTTTCTCGTATTAGATTTATGTGCTGGAAAATATCACATACTTTATTTTAATGGTAAATTTTAAAACGGGGGATTTTATTAAGTATCTAAAACTAATTTAAATGCACAATATAGGTATTCGCCTGGGAAATTTATTTCAAAAATAACAATGGGGAAATAAACCCACTTCGGTGGCCGAAATGGGCTAAGGCGTTACTCTCGCAATGGACTGGATTGCCGATGATAAAGAGATCTGGGGTTGAATCCCAGTCGAGGGTATTGAAGTTTGTTTCTTAAATGATTGTCCCCTCTCTCTATCTCTTTCCGTGCAAATGCGGTTACACTTCATATAAGGGTATATATAGCCTTCCTCATTCTTAATCCATTAACGTCATTAGTAGACTATAATTGTATGCGTATAACCTAAGCGGGTAGTTAGACGCGACGCTAAAAAACAAAAAAAAAGGAGAATCAATCACCTTCATGTTCAAACACACCAATCCGATAATAATATAATTCCTATATCTAGGGCCCTATCAGAGCACGCCAGTCAAACACACCAGCACTCTTATTATAAGTATCACTGATTAGTTAAAAGGTGTTCGCAATCAAGGTTATAAGCTCCAAATAGCTTGTATTCCATTATACAGGTTTTGGGACGACACGTCAGTCGTCTGGCTTATCGAATAAGGTTATCAAGTCCAATACCCCAACCGTATGAGATAATTAATTCCCCGCCAAATTGTAACCATATACTTAAACTGCGTACTCGCTACATTCGTCTATCAGTTCACACACAAAAACGTTATTTTTAAAAGAAATGCTGGGCATTGAAACAAAACACAACCGCCATATTCAACCTCCAGACTGTCATCTTATCAACATTTACCAAATGAAAGTTCCAGACGATCAACCAATCTACAACCCGGACCCTGCACCAAATCTTCCTGATATAGATGGATATTTTATTATGATACTTCATTCTTAAAAACGTTGTTAAAATATATATACTTTTAATTTTTTTTCAACTATATATTATGTATTACTTAAATTTAATATTTATTTTACCACCTAGATAATAAGAAAAAACATTGTATACAATTATTTTATCTCTGACTGAAGGAAATATTTGACCTTAAAATGGACCTCTGACTTCACTTTTGAAGTAAGAATAAAATCACTGTACTAATAAAAATAATTTATTATTACTTAGCACCGCGTCTTTCTACCTGTTCGGGTTATACGTTTTAAGTTCTAATTACGCTAATGGATTGGGAATTGGGAAGGTTGAATTAGAGGAGGTGAACCCGCATTTACGTGGAGGGAGAGTGTAAAACCATTTAGGAAAAACCACCCCCAGTTCACCCGACCGAGATTCGAACCTCGATCTCGCTAATGGATTGGGAATTTGGAAGGTTGAATTAGAGGAGGTGAGCCCACATTTTCGTGGAGGGAGAGTGGAAAACCATTTAGGAAAAACCCCCGTAGTTCACCCGACCGAGATTCGAACCTCGATCTCTCCGTCCTCGGCGGTCGAGCTCAACACGACTAGCGCGTTAGCTAACTACGTCATCGAGGCGGGTAATAATATTAATAATAATAATAACACCATTTAAGATGTAACTATTGAGAAGCATAAACTAAAGCAGCTAAACAGCTGTAGTTGACCTGGAAAGAAACTTTAGAACCAATATGCGAGGAAAAACTTAATGGCGGACATATGGGTTAACTTTAGCCTTTCATCTCAAAGAAGGCGACGGCGCGCGGCGATTGATTACTTATATCTAGCCCGCAAGAGCATTTCCAGAACACTATTTGGCACATGCGCAAATTCTTATCTGTCAATAAAGATAAAAAGACAATAACTGGAACGTTTATTACAAAACCTTTTCGTATATTTAAACTTTTTTGGGGGGTTTTCCGATTTTGATGAAAATATTTTATTTTTTTACATTTCCAAAAGTGTTTAAATCCATAGTCATACGTATAAAGCCCTATGATTTGCAATTGTATATTTTTATTGTTAGCACTACATATAAAATAACAATGATAATATATTAAAATGATATCACTGTTGATGGCAAAAAAAAGAGTTAAGTTTTCTAAAGGTTTGGGTGACCTGGCGGTCTAGGGGTAAGGTGTCAGACTTCTATGCTGGCGGCCGGGGTTCAATCCTCGGTCCCGGCAAAGATTTATCTGATTACCAAACCCTTCCTTCACCTCTGACAAGACATCTTGTGAATGTGAGGAATGCCAGGCCTCCACCGTGGTTCGGATTCCACGTTAAACTGTAGGTCCTCCATTTCATCTCACAATCACCCTACCATTACACATTAGCGTAAGTGCGTATAGCCCGAACGGGTAGTAAGACGCGGTGCTAATAATAATAATAATAATAATAATCTAAAGGTTTATCTCTAACAAATTCCTACTATATATTAGATTTGTTAGATTTGAATTTACTGAACATAGGTCTAATAGAAAATAACTCTTGCAAATAAGCTCTACGTGATAATCAAATGATTAGTGCCGTATTTCTAGGTTATGATTACATCCATATTCCATAGCGTATATTGTCTAATAGTGGCACAATGACGTAATGGTTATAGATTCGTAAGTCCAGATAGCATTCGGATAACATTCGCTTAGGAGTAGAGTAGTCACGCCTATTTGTATGACTTTATTTGCGCTGATCTCACCCATACACGAAAAAAAAAAATTAATCATTCACCAAGAAAAAATATCTTTCAACCTTCATACATTAATTTTATGTAGATCGTATTATTACTCCTTATGAGCTTAGTAAAATTTAATCTGGTATAGAATGAGCAAATAGGATGAGTCATTGTATCAATGCGTGAATATGGGGCATGACATTATATTAAATATGCATAGAGTACTTAAGATCAATCTCTTGATTCTACATAATGTTGCGTTACTTCTCAAAATAGTTCCACAAGAGTTGAGTCATCAAATTTATAGGACCATAAATATCTTTGACGCCTTGTTATGTGGCTTAAATAATAGACATGTATTCGCACCTTTGAGCTCGTATGAGGTCATACACGTAATTATAGGGCCTGCCCATACATTGTCACATTCTTTCAAGTTTTATCATACATATACCCATAGCTCTTACATAATGAACACAACTATGTGTCTTGATTTTGTTGATAAAGCACACAGCCCATTACATTAATATAACTAATTTATTTTCGACATTTAGTTGTATTTTTTTTAACACATTAATAAATTCCAAGAAAATTATGCTTGGCTACTAGGTGACATTTTAAAAGACCATTCGTATTTATTGTCTCCTGACATGACTTTCACCAAGGCCAGAAAGAACCTGATTTTCTGGAAATATTTCACGGGCTGCTCCTACATTTTTCACCTTCTTCGGTCCGGGTTATCCACGTGTTTACACTAATGGGCCAGGTAGGAGGAAGGTAGAATTTATATAACTTGTATTTACTTTTACGGGGGAAACAGTTTAATTAAAAAATCGCAGAGTACATCCGGCCGATATTCGAATCTCGACCTAGGCGAACAATATAGCATTTCCACAGATTGCTGGCAACATTTCTGAATGTGGAAGGAAAGTTATTGTATACCCACCTCGGTTTGAGAGCAACTGAAGTTTCTACCCAGTTTTTTTTATATATATATTGTATAATTTGCAAATTTCTCAAAGTAGGTAATGTTTACGCCAGGGTGGACCAACGTTTTTCATCCCAAGGGCCAAATTTGATTATCAGATTTTAACACTGGTGAAGATATATTTAGTAATCCCACCAACGTAATATAGGCCTTAAAACACTTAATAAACGATTACTTTCAATACTTTTATATAAATGGTATTTTTGGTCGGTACAATTTGTCAAACTTTACTGCAAAAAACAGTATTAATCTCCCAAAAATGCATGATAGAATATTAATGCACAAACACTTTAACAAAACAACTTAACTTTATAAATAAATATTTAAACATATTTTTATTACTAAAATAAATACACAATAAAACGCGATCATGGGCTTTTTAAATGATTATCTTTATTTGAATCATTAGTTATTTCAAATCCTCTAACGAGGGTTATCCTTTGATTTTCCGCCAAGATACTGTGCGAGCCACATTTCCACTGAGCGCGGGCCGCACCAAGCCCACGGGCTGCTAATTGGATCACACTGGTTTACGTTATCCAAGAAGATATCATTAGTCTGATTACATTTCAGGACATGTGTTAGGTCCTTAAGTCCCTGAATCGCAAACATATCATTTTGGAAAAGTACAAATATAATTTTGAATAATTTTTTGGTACATACTATGTATATAGCCTGTTTATCTTTTTATTTTCCTGCACTTATCAATTTAAATTAACTTGACAAAATCCTTTAGTTTCTAAAATTTGTTACATATTATTTGATTTGAATATTATAAGTAATAATATGATAATCTCATTGTATTGATTGTCTGCCTTTGCACACTGACTGACCTTATTGCAAGTTGTTGGGTATGCATTGGAATTAAAGAAGACAAAGAAATGACAACGTATACAGTCAAATTTTAATAGGAAGAGTATTTTCTGCAACGGTCACTTTCAGTAGATAGCATTAATAAAATAATGAAATGTTATCAATTTTGGCCTATAAAATTATATTTGTATTTTCTAAAATACCCTTCATATGAATATTGGACTACATAGATTTTTTAAAAGTTTTGATTGATGTATTTAACGTAAACCTTCTTAACTAACTAATTATATCAACACACAAATTATAGCCTTACTTTGTGAGGGGAAATCTCAATCTCACTAATGCTAAATTGTTTAATCATGCCATTAATTGAACTAGTGACCCTTAGTTCGATAGGCATATACTTTACCGATTGAGCTAAGGTGTCAACTCAACGCTATATATATATACCCTGGTTTTAAGAATAAAAATCACAGTGTGATTTCTCAGATTCAATTGCAAGCCTTGTTAAACCTCATCCTTCTTGTCCACCTATCAAGTCAGTTACCAAACGATATCCAGGCCATGATCTGCAGCCCCGTTTCACCTTCTGGCATCGCCAAATTTCGTAACTGATTATGATGTCACCTCGAAACACCTCTGCTCTTGAGATCGATTCGATCTTCGCTAGAACTTCCAGTATTAATGGCGAGGTCAAGTGGTGAAGGTCATCTAATTAATGACAAGGTACAAGGCACGAGGCCACTTTATTTTCAGACATCGCCCGCGCCTTCCGAAGTGGAGAACGTTGGGAAGGGGGAGAGATAGAGTCACGGGTGCTCTTCGTGACTCATGATCTCTCTCGTGCTGACATGTTTCCTAGTTTAGCTCATCGGTATTTTCGGGTACTTGTTACTCATAAGCGAAATTGTTGTTCTCGTTGTTGTTCGGCGCGTGATATATCAAATTTATTGCCGGTGTCCGTCATAAGCCTTGAAACTTTGTCTCATTTCCCATACGGGTTTCTCTTCTGGGGGTGCCCCCTCGCCCACCCCCTCTATTTCTACCTAAAGTTGGTCATCCCAAAATTGTGACACTACCGGTTTATAATGGTATTCAAACTTGCAATGTCAACACACTTGTTTTCGTGTAAAAACTCCTACTTATTTATTATCCCCCGCAAAATGGGAATTTATTAGACTATTTCTATCAGACCATAGCTCTTCTTTTTTTTATGAAACGCCCTCTTTCGTTAAAGTTTTGGTTTGAATGAATCTTATTCCATTCATCTCTGAACTCGCAACTTTGTCCTCTCCTACAAGACAGTGTCATGTTTGTGTTTGTATGTTATAAAAATGACATCATACCACGGAATAACGTAATACTCCCAAGTAAAGCTCGATTTAGAAATTAAGGAATTTTTAAAAGGTTCTAAAAGCTACTAAAACAATGTTTATGTATTTGTATGTCATATGATATACAACTGTCACTTTTGACAGCTTGTATTATTATGTGTATAACTATACTAATAATAGGCCTATAGTAAAAGGTGACCTTGTGGTCTAAGGTTAAGATGTCAGACTTCTGTGCTGGGGGTCCGAGGTTCTATCCTCTGTCCCAGCACAGATTTATCTTATTACCAAACCCTTCCCTCACCTCTAACAAGACGTGTATTAATCACAACTTGTGAATGTGTGGAATGCCAGGACTCCACCGTGGTTCGGATCCCACGTTAAACTATAGGTCCTTCGTTTCATCTCACAATCACCCTACCATTACACATTAGCGTAAGTGCGTATAACCCGAACGGGTAGTAAGCCGTAGTAGTAATAATAGTAATAATAATAATATAGTAAAATGTTATCAATACTAACTGAAATAAATGTGTGTGTTTTATAAAAGTTCCTTTCTACCAATGTTCATAGAAAGGACAGTTTTAAAAAATACAAACTTTTTTGTGGTCAATCTCAATTATTTTTTATCACCGTACGTATGTACTAATTACGCTAACGAGTTAGGGATAAGAAAGGTTGAATTTAGAGGAAGTGTACCTGGATTTGCGTAGAGAGAAAGTGGAAAATCATTTTGGAACAACCACCCTTAGTACACCCGAATGAGACTCGAACCCCGATCTCCTTGCTATATGTAGTTTAGCCAATTGTGAGAATGACGTCTTAGACCACGTGGCCACCGATGAATGTGTCAATATTGATAACGTTTTACCATATTGTAAGTGTTGTTTGATTGTTATTAATAATGTATATCAATAGTGGCATCTGCAGATCACATGACTTGACGTAAGAATACGTGAAATTATATCTAGCAGCCCGCCTCAGTGGCGTAGTTGGTTAACGTGCTAGATTCGTGTTGAGCAGACTACCGGGGACGGGGAGATCAAGGTTCAAATATCGGTCGGGTGAACTGGGAGTGGTTTTTCCTCAATTGTTTTCCGCTCTCCCTCCACGCAAATTCGGGTTCACTTCCTCTAAATTTAACCTTCCCAATTTCTAACCCATTAGCGTAATTAGTACTTAAGCGGATAAGCCGAAAGGGTAGTAAGGAGCGATGATAAATAAATATATCTAGTAACTCTTATAATTATCTTCCTATGAAAATTGGAATGTATTAACATGACATTACAGTTGAATCACCATTGATAAAACCTCCTTATACAACATATTAAATATGAATGTGGAATAGCCCAACATTATATTAAAGTTCCTACAGTTCACAGCTTACAGCTGTTTCTATTGATACCGTAATTCAAAAGAAACAGATCTAATAGAACAGCTAGTTTGGAATCAAATCAATAACTGGAGATAAGGTGAATCTTATATTTCTTAAATACGAATCTAAAATCCAAATTTAAATAAAAAATTGAATTTATTAAAATATACAATTTAAGTATAAATCAAAATATTGAATTTTGAAAAAGTTCTTAAAGGCTCTGGTACCACTGGGCACTGACAAACGCCTATTTTTTTTTGTCATATCTGCTACGTCATAAAAAAACTCTTTTTGAGTAAATCAATTATATTAATACAATTTGGTAATTTATTTTTATTTGATGTTTCTAACTACACAAAAAAAATACTGTTACTGATTGCTTATAAATTGTGATTTCAAGTCAAGGCCTTCAATTCGATATATCTTAATGAGATTTTTAAGAATATCTAATCCCTAGAATACCATGGGTTTCAGGCGTATTATCGCTATTATTAACATTTTCGAACTGTCATATTCAAAAGTCCTTCCTACGGCGGTGCTACTGAAAAGTTGTCTTTCTTGTGGCTCTTAGAATTATCCTTGATGAGCACCAAGTTTTTGTTGTTGTTAAACGATTGCTGAACCAATTTCAAACTTTCACCCATTTTGGTGGCCGCGTGGTCTAAAGTACTACTCTTGCAGTAGACTAGACTGCCGATGACGGAGAAATTGAGGTTCAAATCTTGGTCGGGCGTACTAAGGGTGGCTTCCCAAAATAGTTTTTCACCCTACCACCACGCAAATGTGGGTACACTTCCCCTAAATATAACCTTACTAACCCCTAAAACCCGTAGCGTAATTCGTACATAATCGTATAACCCGAACGGGTTGTAAGACGTGGTGATAAAAAAACTTTCAACGCACATAAAATGTTGTACTTGAGTCTAAAGGAGTAACTTTTCTTGTTATCTCGTGCAAGATTGTATCATCATTTGCCTTTGGTTCTTTACATACATAGGTCTGTCAGCGGTAAGGAACTCCACCCCCTAATTCCTCAGCCATGTGAAGTGTATATGTTTTATTCCGTCAGGATTCAAACCAGGGTCTCTCTTAAGAAGTCACTGCTCGAAAATATATACCTAAAAGATCTTCCTCACAACCAAGGTCACAAGATGATTAAATAAAAATATAATAAGGGAGAATATTTTACTATAACTTTTGATATTTACACCTACAGTGGTGGCCGTGTTGCCCAGGAAATTTTGACTCAAATTATCCGTCATTGATGGGGGTAGGTCAGAGTTCGAATCCCAGGAGAATTAATTGGAAGGGGGTTTTCCCCCACATTTCTTATCACCATGATTTTCCCATCGCCTCTCCACGATAAATGCAGGTATATTTTTTCACAAGTAAAACCTTCCAATCCTCACTCCTTGAAATAAGTTTTTTTTTAGCACCGCGTCGTACTACCCGTTCGGGCTATACGCCTATGTACTAATGGGTTAGGGATTAGGAAGACTTAATTTAGAGGAAATGCACCCGAATTTGCGTGGAGGAAGAGTGTAAAGTAATTAAGGAAAAACACCCTTAGTGCACCCGACCGGGATCGAACCCCAATCTCCCCGTATTCAGCATTCTAGTCCAACACGAGATTAGAGCGTTATACCACGTGGCCACCGAAGCGGGTTAGACTAAGTCAATGATAATCTTGGTGTTGAAAACATTTTTAATCACCCTCTTTTTTTTCCCCTTTGTTGGATAGCCAGTACTGTCACTAGAGCGTATGAACAATAATAATAGTGTATTAAGGTAGTAGCAAAACGTACTATATCTGCAGGACCGTATTTATAGCTGTAAAGGTCCCGGGGCTTTAAAAAAAATTGAGTCACCAACATTAAACAAACATATTTTTCTTTTATACCTTTCGACATTATCATTATTTCTTTATAAAATTAATATTACTAAAGGTCCAATAATAAAGATATTATTTAAATAAGGAAATAGTGTCATTAAAATAAATTAGATTAATTTGAAATCATTTTTTTATCTTTTTAATTTGCTTTGAATAAATCTTCAAATTGGCAGAAAATAATGTTGAAACTTTTCTTTATTGAAAAAGTTTGTAGAAACCTTGGGGCGTTAGCCCATGTCGCCCTCCCTTAAATCCGGTCCTGTATATCTGACAAGTGACGCGTCATTTGATTGATTGATGCATCCTCCAGCGAGCCAAGAATGTGGCGCGTACACGTCTCAACGTCAATCACGTTCTTTCGAGTGCGCATGCGCTGCGGCCAATAACGTGACGTCCTGTCGTCCACTACGGCCACAGGAGTGGGAGGTATCAGAGAACTTGAAGGTCCGGTGGCTAGGTTTTCTTCTGGATATCACCCGTCGTTGAGGACTGGAATGAACCTGTACATAGTGGCTGGAAACAAAACCTTAATATAGGATTAACACTATTAGTTATTATTAGCACTGCGTCTTACTAACAGTTTGGGTTATACGCACTTACGCTAATGTGTAATGTTAGGGTGATTGTGAGATGAAATGGAGGACCTACAGTTTAATGTGGAATCCGAACCACGGTGGAGGCCTGGCATTCCCTACATTCACAAGATGTCTTGTCAGAGGTGAAGGAAGGGTTTGGTAATCAGATAAATCTGTGCCGAGACCGAGTATTGAACCCCGGCCGCCAGCACAGAAGTCTGACACCTTACCCCTAGACCGCCAGGTCACCACACATATTGAAGAATCATCATAGACTCTACCATAAAATATGAGTGACTATCGACATTTTTATGAGGAATAAATTAAATTTTCAAAATAAAATATAGCCTATGTTACTCGCTGATAATGTAGCTTTATATTGGTGAAAGAATTTTTTAAATAATTCCAGTAGTTTTTGAGTTTATCCATTACAAACAAAAAAAAATCAAATATTTCCTCTTTATAATATTAAAAGTGTAGACTACCGACTTACTAGGCCTGTCGAGCTTCATATGCCTTATATCTAACTTAATACTAGAACAGACACAGCATCCAGCCCTAGGCCGTTAATCTATCACTGTAAAAGGGTAAACACACATTTCACAAATGATAAATTATTTGAGCATGCTGGGAATCGAAACCGAGAACCTTAGCTTAGTAGACAGACACGCTACCGACTGAGCTGAGGTGTTGGACTATAATAATTCTACATGAAATAATATAACTTTTATGCCTCTTACATGGGCATGATCTTTGAGGTGGTGTACCTAAAATAATATTCAACTATCTTTGATGGGCTTCACTTTGCGTCCCAGTAAGATCAAAAATGTGGTTTTTGCGTGGTAGGAAAGCAGGGCGAGTGTGACGGAATAATTCGCCATAAGCGCATTTCCAGGAGGCAATAACCC
>CABEEJ010000149.1:209604-220848 GCA_901482245.1 Timema douglasi
CCCTCCCTCTTGTTAAATACTTGATAAAAACAGTCATCAATATAATATCTAAAATCATTTGTGGCCAGCTTATGATTTAATAATGTGCACGTTTTGGAAACATCCTGTATAATCCGGAATACATAAATGAATTGAATTGAACATTCTAGTTAGCACTGAACTAGTAATAAAATCTATGGCTTTAGGGGAGATTAGTATAATAATACTAGCATTTGAATTAAAATACTCATAATAATAATAATAATAATAATAGTAACAGTTGATTTCACTTCAAAAGCAAGCTCACAGACATTAAACGCTTGGGAATACATGAATATATTTTGCTCGAACTCTTGTTTGTGGAAGGGGTAGTTTAGTTGTAGTGTATCTTTAACAAGTGGACAATGTAATATATATAACTTTGCTAGCTATCGTTATGTTTTACGTGTTTTCATTTGGTTTATTAGTAGGTATGTGTATATTGTTGTTTGTTACAAGTTGTTTTTATTTCGTTGTCTTGTGTTTGTTGTTTTAGATTGGAATTATTCCTAGTATTTTCTACTTTAATGGTTATATTTCTATGCATGAGGTAACTTCCTTGTTCATTATTTCGGAACAAATCTATTACCAATACAATCTCAGTTGGCATTTGAGTATGTTTTAAACATGCAATTGTTGAAGCATGTAACGCCGCCAAATCATTTGTGTAGAATAAACTTTTATCTTTTATTATTTCTACATGGCTTCAAAATCCGTCACGAAATATAATCCAGCCATAATTTTACCATTCAGGTAGAATGCCATTAAAACACACGCCAGACAAAGGCTTTAGTCTATTCTTGTTTATTTTGCCAGTGAAAGGATGGTGGTGGTTCGAATCCAGGATGTGTTTACTGAGGTGGTTTTCCCAAACTTTCCGTCCATGGAAATATGGGTACACTTCTACTAAATTCTGCCTTCTTTATAACTGCTCCATTAGTGTAAATATAAGCATATTAGGGACAATAAAATAATAGTGCTATTATAAATGTGTGTTTTCTTTGTACTTGTAACGTATGTTTTACGCACTTTTTTTAATTGATGGTATATTAAGTCATGTGTTACTTACTAATAAAAAATATTTTTGACAGTTATATTTTAATATTTTGTGAGGCTAGATAACTCTAAACCGAATGGTAAGAGATCATTCCTTACCAAGTGCACTGCAAATATGTTCTTTACAATTTAATTTAATAACCTCTTTCTATGTCACTACCAGTGTTTTCCCCTAAAATTCAACCCTACCGTCATGATCCCTTAGGTTAGGAAATCTAAACCACTGGTATTTAATCATGGTATAGAGTTAAGGGGGTTAAAACACTTGTCTAAAAAAATGTAAATAAATACATCTCAGAAATATGGGTTCATGGATTTTGATTAACATTTCAAAATCCAGTAGCTATCACATTAACAATATAACTGTATAGTCACCCACATCTGAAGCACGTGTTCTAATGAGTTTCTCTCGTGTTATAAAGAGTTAGACCGGAGTTCGAAACCAAGTTTGGTGTATTTGAGATATTTTTTTTACTAAATGGTTTCTCACTATCACTTCATGCAAATGAAAGTACCTGTTCTCTAAAGTTCTCCCAATTTACAGGACTGCCGATAACAGGGAGATCGAGGTTTGAATTCTGGTCGGGCGTATTGAGGGTTGTTTTTCCAAAATGGTTTTACACTCTCCCTTCACTCAAATGCGGGCACACTTGCTATAAATTTAACCTTTCTTATCCCTAACTCAATTGCGTAATTAATAATTTGCGTATAACTTCAACATATATTAAGTGCTAAAAATCAAAATCTAAAATAACATTTAAAATTTTGCTTTAAGACTACGTTAAAAAATAAAAAATATATTTTAGTTAAATTGTTGTGCATATTAAATCGCTCATGAATTATTTAAATAATATTATATAATATTTAGCACCGCGCCTTACTACCCGTTCGGGTTATACGCTTTAAGTACTAATTACGCTAATGGATTAGAAATTGGGAAGTTTTAATTAGAGGAAGTGAACCCGCATTTGCGGGGAAGAAGAGTGGAAAACCATTTAGGAAAAACCACCCCCAGTTCACCCGACCAAGATTCGAACCTCGTTCTCCCCGTCCTCAGAAGTCAGGTTCTACACGAAAAGCGCGTTAGCCAACTACGCCACCGAGGCGGGTAATTATTTACATACAAACTGTTTGGTTAAAGTGTAAAGTACAGTGTCCCGACAAATGGTACCAGTGACATTTCCTACCACTCGATTATTTTTCACGACATTTCATACCACCCCACCTGAAAAGGATCTACTAATGATTTCAAAATATTTACGATGTCACAAATGGTACCACTTCTATCCATTTAACCTAAAAAAAAAAAAAAATCCGCAAGCAAGGTTCATTACTAAATAGTAGATAGCTGTAAAAACATCAACATTTCAGTTTGTGTAAGTTGAATAGTGAGCTAGGTTAGATAAGGTTATGCTAGGTTTGGTTAGGTTAGGTTAAGTTAGATTTCAAATACTTGAAACGCTCCACTACCATTTCCATTCTCCTTTGCGACTTGACCTTGCATACCAGAGATATCTTACACACTAATTAGATTAAACTCGCCTGAATGAATTTAAAACTAAAGCTTGGTACACATTCCCATAAAATGGTACCATTTGTCGCATCTTAAATATTTTAAAGTCATTAGTAGACCCTTCTCAGTGATCCATTTCCTTGAGTGGTACGAAATGTCGTTGGTACCATTTGTCACATATTCGTAAAGAACGTAAACTTTTTATTTGTTAGGCATCTCGTCTTACTAACGTTCGGTTTATACATTTTAATACTAACTACGCTAATGGATTTAAGGATGAGAAAGGTTATATTTATAGGAAGTGTACCCGCATTTGGGTGGAGGGAGAATGGAAAACCATTTTAGAAAAAAGAACCTCAGTTTACCCGACCAAGATTTGAATCTCGATTTCCCCGTCATCGGCAGGCTAATCCACTGTTAAAGTAGTATTTTAGACCATGGGACCACCGAAGATTATTCTTGTGCATGTCTTATTGTAAAATATTTTTTGCAAAGTTTTGTTGATTCATTCTTATTTATTTTGTGTTTATTTTGTTTTTTCTTGAGTTTATTTTATTTTTTATGTATTTTTTCTTTCCTGTTTAATTTCAGGTGTTTTCTGGTTCAGGTGGTTATACCTTAGATGATAATGTAAGTAGATAAATTTTTAGTTAGTTATATTTCAATAACTTGGCTTACATTTTTTTTGTTAATAATATTAACTTTCTTTAGTAAAAAATACATATTTTTAAAGCAAACTAACATAACTAATGGATCTAAATATTTAAAAAATAATTCTTTTTAGCAGCTCATTTTACTATTCGTTCGTATTATACATTTTTATATACTAATTACGCTAGTGGGTTTAGGAATGAAAAAGGTTATATTTAAAGGAAATGTACAATCATTTTAGTGCAAAGAAAGTGAAAAACCATCTTGAAAAACAACCCTCAATACACCCGACCGAGATTCGAACCTCGATCCCCCTGTCATCAGCAATCTAGTCTACTGCTAGGGTAGCACCTTAAATCATGCGACCCCCAAAGTGGATAAAAAATATGGTTAGAGTAGCATCTAGTTTATTGGACTAGGATATAATTTGAAATAATAGTTGGTAATTGTCAACACCATCTTACATATTTTTTAATTAGCCGAGAAAAATGAATCAAAATTCAAAGTTTATATTCAATAAAAAATAAATTGTAATGATTAAAAAAGAGCTATTAATTTGATAAATAGTCTTTTACAACTTATTAATACAGTAAAATAATTTATCAAAATATTATTTACATCATGTTTTACTCTACTTAACTCAAGCAAAACTGTTTTAAAAGTATTATGATTTAAAAATTATCTTTTTTTTGTGAGTACTACATATAGACCTATTTAAACTAATATGGAGTTAGTTTTTAGTAGGAATTATCGAATGGGTTTTGTAATATTGAATTTAATTTTACCCTCACAAGACATATTGTATTTTAAATGAGATTAAATTTAAACATTTTGTTCATTTACTCTAAATTAAAAAAGGTTAACATTTGGGTTTATTTTTATACATATTTGTATGTCTTTGAAACGTGCATTTTCTTATTGAATGGATTTATCACAAGTGTATTTTGTTCTGCATGTTTTATTGTGTGTGGGGTAGGAGTAGGGGGTGGGGGGCTATGCATGCTATAAGGAAGATTGGGTTTTATTTAATTTGTTTCTCATACAAAAACAAATAGAAAAACACCACTTTGAGTAAAAAACCATAAAGTCCCGCATTTTAGTTGGAATAGTTGAACCCTAATTTATATGGTTGAACTTATCACTCCATTAAACTGTTAGGGCTATCGGTTTTCTTGACTCTGATCGTGTGTACGATCCTTGATAAGGTGTGCTAGTTTATTGTGTATAATGCGGTTTACTAACTTATACTCTCTTCAGGTGAATGCCAGTCCGTTTATTTAATAACTACACCTCCACAATAAGGGGACTAATATTAGATGGTTTAATTTATTAATGTCCTTACCACTTTAGTAAAGAAAATGAATAGCCAACTAATACAAATCAATCAATTTGATGGGAGAATATTAATAGCCAACTGTAAGTACACACTGGTTTTCTGATATTTTTATAGATTTAAAGGTCTAATTTTTTCTTTCGTAATAAATTTCAATAAAAATCTAATAAAATTTATTCTAAACAGCACATACTGATAATAAAGAGCTATTGTATATTTATTAACATAATAAAACCTGTGATCAAGTGATTTAAGTCTTCGGGCTTGTGATTTATGTAAAAGTTAAAAAAAAATCCCGATATGGACAAACTCTCAATTTTTCTTTTGTTCGCATATACAAAGTTTCTATTTTTTATTTTTTTTAGCTATGGTAGTTACGTAATTTAAGGTGTCAGGCTCTCAATATGCATAAAATCACAAACTAAGATTCGCCCACGTACAAGGACCCATGCAAAATTTTCGCTCTTTATGATTCATAGTATTCTAGCCAGGTGACCACGTAGTCTAAGAAATTAGGCTCACAATATATTATTTAAAAATATACGCCTGAAGGTCACACACCCCGTGGTTTCACTAATTATCCATGGGAGCCATACTTAAATTACGTAAGGGGTTTTTTTAGACAAAGGACAGTATTTTCTTACGCTTTATTACGAGGGAGGAGGGGGGGTTCATAATTCATCTTACGTAAGGTTTTTTTTATCATTGTTTATGGTGAGACAAAATCTCTATTTGTCAGAAAAAATATCTAAACACAATATTAAATTTCACTTTTATTTCATATTCTTGCTGCAATTAAATTACTCTAAAATTTAATATAAATTACTTTTTTACCAATTCCTATGTCTAAAACTAACAAAATGATTAAAATATTCTGATTTACCAGATAGTAAAAAATTATGTAAAATACAAGGGGTAACGGACTGGAAAATCTTAAAATCACTTACGTGGATGGAGAAGAAGTATAAAAAAAAAATTTTATTTTAAAGGTATCAAGTTTATTTAAGGACAGCCCCATGCAACTTTCAGCTTTTAATCTTTATTAGTTTAGGAGATACTGGCACTAGTGGTCATTTGGTTTTAGATGTCAAGATCGCAGTAAATATAAACGTAAAAAAAAATCAAATACGACCAAGGTGAGCCCTCCAAGGGTTCCTTAAGAACGTAAGTCCATGGTAAGTTTTAGATTGCTATTTTTCTTGGTTTTAGAGATACCCAAATGGGCGGTCATTCAATTTGAGGTGTGAGCCTCACAATATAATATGTAAGAACAACTAAAATTTATGTGTGTCTACATTCTCAAGATTTATCTAATACATGTATTGTACCAAGTTTTCACTTCCTATGTTGTTGTTGTTTTAAACTATTAACAATGCTGGTCACAGATAAAACGTCAAGCACGTAATATGTACGTAAAAATAAAAATAATACATCCGAGGTGCACGCCACGGTTTACTAAATTAAGTAAACTTATGAAACATTTCAGCTCCAAGTTTTTATTGGTTTTTAAGTTACCTGAGCCGGTGCTCACGGGGTTTAAGGCGTCAAAATCGCATTGTGATTGTAAGGGTTAATAAAATATATTTTCTTAAGTAATTAGGCCTAAATAAAGTTACATAACTATATTATTAATTATTCGTTAGTAAGCTAACCAAGCCATTGGTTAAGTGGTCGGTATAAGTCATCAGGCTCAAAGTTTTTTTTAATTCTTAAGATGTACTTTCTTAGATTTTTTATAATATTTTTAGGAATGTTCATACTTCTAGGCTTATTATTTTCCCGAGTTGCCCACAACGGTGGTAAAGGAGGCTAAGACGTAAGGCGTGAATCTCTTATTATTTGTAAAAAAAAACAACTATGAGTTGTACAACGTCAGGTTTCCCTAAGTATTTATGTACAGTTTGTTTGTCTTGAAATCACATTGCTATCACACAAATATATATTTTATTTTGTTTATATGGAAGAGTTTTTTTTACTATTCTTGAGTTTTAGCTTCCTTTGATGGGTAAGTTATTTATTTGTTTGACTATATAACTATCAATATAAAAGTAAGAACAAAAAAAAACTAGAAAGGTGAATTTTACTTTGAAATTTTTTATTTTTTGCCAAAGAAATACTTTTTATATACTAATATGAATAAGAAACAACGAACCATACTATAAAAACAAGTATATATATATATTAATTAAAGTTTAATGGTATTTGTATAGTTATGTAAGTATAATTATCTGTCCAGGATATGTTCAGTACTTTTCAATAATATAGAAAGCTGATTTTTTTTTATTTTGTGAAATCATAGAAGAACCATCCCAGAGGTACGACAATTTTCAAACTTGAAAACTGATCAAAAATAAAAATTATAGAAAATCAAAACTTGATTTATTTAATCATTTTAAGTCGTCGACATGTTATTTTAATTTCAAAAGCAAGGGAAACTTAGAATATAAATTTCAATCCCAAATCAAAGAGAAATTGCGGATTATAATAGGTTTATGGTTTGATTGATTCGAATTTATATTAATTAACAAAAAGTGTTTCTTTGCTAAATGAACATTGTATAGATAATTTAAATATATTTTATTTGAGCTTACATTTACATAGCCTTTATATGTTCATACACACCGATTATTACTCTAATTAAAATACAGTTAACACTGTAGAGTAGCAAAATAAATGATCTTGTAAATGAAACTAAAGTTTGATTATTGGTTTGTGTGTGTTTAGTTGGTCTATGAAATGGAACCCGCCTATCAGTGACAAAAATTGGATGCAAATCTAATTTACTAAACCATTTTAGCGGGTTCGCTTCAAGGGAATATGCGTTTCAAACCAAAAGTATATTTGGCCCCTGTAGACCGTGACATCCTTTTATTTTGAAATTGAGTCAGAATAAATACCATTTTTCTTTTATTTACTAAAAATAAAATCAATTTAGTTAACTCGCACTTTAGCCACTCTTACTTAATATAATTAAGTTACAGAAATATATTTTTTATAACAAGCTAGTTTTACCTAACAAAACCTAAATCGACATCAGCCTGTCATAGACAGGTTTAAAAATTTAGTTTGTATATTATAATCTCTCATTTCTGTTTGGATTTTAAGTTTAACTTCTTCTTGTATTTGTAATTAATATCGTTCTTCGTTGATCCAAGTTAGTAAGAAAACAAATATATATTATATAACACACATTTATAGTGATGCAACGCTATCTATATGGTGATGATAATATTATATTTACACATCCACCGATGGCCACAAGACAAAATACTCTCAAAACACCCGACCGAGATTCCAACCCGTCTCTCCTCTAGTCTATTGCGTTACCAAACTGAAACCGAAATCTATTCCTGCGCCTGACTGTACGACCCATTGACATTGTACATTGAAAGGGCATAGTTTAACATCCACAAACACACACAGTACTAATTTCAGTGCGGCATACACTCACGTACGATTATTAGGAACGATCTCAGATCAAAATTAATGACATCACAATCCTTGGTGATCTTTATCCAAGGAACAATAGAGCATCTTTACCCAGGAAGAGGGGAGGGGGATTCTACAAGGCAAGAATCCCCTATCTCCCGCTTCACTCACATAATTTGATGGGGAAGGAAGGATTGGGGGCGGGAGGGCGGTGGATGTCTCTATCGATAACGAGTGTAATATTTACTAGAAAGATTTGCCCTAGGTTCCGATATGGATCTCGTTCGTAGATGGGCTGCTATTTCTCAGTGGAACGGAATAAAACATTCCCGCCCATAAGGTTGGCACGCCTGACTCCGAAATGCGTGGTTTTGTATCAACCACTCAAATTGGGGATCTTTTTACACTATCCACCCAGGCGAATACTAGTGTATTTATTCTTACTCCCTCTCGTCAATTTTGACCATAAAATAGTCTGTTATTAACAAACTATATTTTGAAAAGTATCGATGAAATTTTAAAATTAATATTTATTTAATTAGTATGTGCCAAAGATATTAAGATCTTCATCTAAGGGGTAAGGATTGTGAGGGAAAATACGCCCTCATTAGCCTGGTTAGGTGATGAGAAAACCATATTAATAAATTATATGTGTAAAACCATCCTCAGTGCACATGATGGAGGTTTGAACCTCAACCTTCCCATCACTGGCAATCCACTCTCGCAACCACTGGAGGGGGGAGGGGGGGCTGGTGCAATTAAATATGGGTAATCTGGCTGTGCAAGATAATGTATACATAGTTGAAAGCGAATGGCAGCAATAGAGCGTGCAAATAAATCGATGAATAGTAATCGTTCCAAGTGTTTCATCGCAGCGGACGATGATTCACGCAGATTGTCAGATGAATATCCAACGAGGTGAGGTGTTTATGCCGTGTGCTAATGGTTGTACGCTGTGAATATCTAATCAGACTGGTATCATCATCCTATGTAAGGAGTGTTAAACAGGGGGACACGCCTACCAAACAGCGGTGACACGAGACCGGGAAATACACCCCCCTTATAAGGAGGGAGGAACAAGGCGGAATAAAGGTTCAGTTTAGCAAGAAGAGGGAATATTATGTCTAGCAAGGAGAGAGGACATTCTGTTTATCAAGCCGAGAGAATATTCTTTTAGCAAGGAGAGAACATTCAATTTAACAAGGAGAGAGAACATTTTGCTTAGCAAGGTGAGAGAACATTCCATTTAGCAAAGAGAGAACATTCCATTTAACAAGGAGAGAAAACATTTTGCTTAGCAAGGAGAGAGAACATTCCGTTTAGCAAGGAAAGAGAACATTCCATTTAGCAAGGAGAGAAAACATTTCGCTTAGCAAGGAGAGAGAACATTCCGTTTAGCAAGGAGAGAGAACATTCCGTTTAGCAAGGAGAGAAAACATTCCATTTAGCAAGGAGAGAAAACATTCCGTTTAGCAAGGAGAGAAAACATTCCGTTTAGCAAAGAGAAAGAACATTCCGTTTAGCAAGGTGAGAGAACATTCCGTTTAGCAAGGAGAGAGAACATTCCGCTTAGCAAGGAGAAAGAACATTCCGTTTAGCAAGGAGAGAGAACATTCCGTTTAGCAAGGAGAGAGAACATTCCGTTTAGCAAGGAGAGAGAACATTCCATTTATCAAGGAGAGAAAACATTCCGTTTAGCAAAGAGAAAGAACATTCCGTTTAGCAAGGTGAGAGAACATTCCATTTAGCAAGGAGAGAAAATATTTTGCTTGGCAAGGAGAGAGAACATTCCGTTTAACAAGGAGAGAGAACATTCCGTTTAGCAAGGAGAGAGAATATTCCTTTAGCAAGGCGAGAGAATATTCCTTTAGCAAGGAGAAAGAACAGTAATTTATACAGGAGAGAGAACATTATTTTTATCAAGTAGAAAGAACATTAGGTTTATAAAATAGAGAGAATATTTATTTATCAAAGAAAGAGAACATTATTTTTTTAAGAGGAGTTAACATTTTTATTTATAAAGTAGAAATCATTATGTGTATTAAATAGAGAGAACCTCTATTTATCAAGGAAAGAAAACATTTATTTATCAAAATCATCGAAGGGGGAGAAGATTTATTTTAGCAATAAGACAGAACATTCTGTGCACAAATATATTGTTTCCTTAGCCTAATTAGAAAATTATTTTCCAGTTATTAATTGGTTGCCAAGTTCTTATCGCGCTTGGCTCAGAGCTTAAAGGTAGGGTATTATAATTAATAACAACAACAAAAGAGAGGGTCTGTTGATTAGAGTGAAAGAGAGAGAACTAAACAGACTAGCAACAGGGTCTGTTGGTGAGAGAAACGACAGCTATTGAACATGAAGAGAGAGTGAATCATATCAGTGCCACTGCCGTAAACCTTATAGGTCAAACAATACGGATGGTTTTACAATCTAGGGAGGCCTCTTAATGTATGTAAGATCAAAGCATATTTAAAGTGTGTGTGTGTGCTCCGTTGTCTGAAATCGCTTCTTAAAATGTTCATACTCCTCAAAGAAGCTATAAATTTGTGTCTTGCGCTTTTAGATAGTTCTCGTAAAGTAACTTTTTTTAATGCTACACGTGGTGTGTGTTAAAATATTCTATATTCATATATAGTTTTCATATCTATATAAACAAAACACGGCGTCAGCTCACAATTGAGCCGTACCGACCAAGCATCTGCCATTATGTTGAGGAAGATAGTGCCAACTTCTGCGGATAGAGAGTATCACAAGGTCAACACAACGAACCCTTCGGGCGTTTATCTAATTTTTATCTAATTTTCTTAGTCAAGACAAGTAGCTCCTCATTTGTCCTCACGGGGCTGAGATGAACCCGTTACAGACGACCCCACTTAATCACAGAAAATTTGGAAGTGCTGGGACTCGAATCCGGGACCTCTGGATATTTGTCAGGAACTTGACGTATACTCTTTACATAGAGCTCACAGTAATAATAATAAATACGGCACCTTCTAGAGAAAAAAAATAAAATATGAAATTTCTGTTTAACACCGCGTCTTACCTGTTCAGGTTATACACACATATATGATAACTAGCAGTCCCACACGGCGTTGCCCGTGAACCCCTGTAGTATAATAATTATATAAGCTTGACAACCCCCCCCCCCCGCCACGCTGCCCGTTACCCACTGTGGTATCATAATTATATAAGCTTCACAACCCCCCCTCCCTGCCCGTTACCCACTGTGGTATCATAA
>CABEEJ010000149.1:221351-316007 GCA_901482245.1 Timema douglasi
ATAAAGATATTAAAAAAATGTCTAAAAATTATAGAAAAATGTTAAGGGTGGACAACCCTTATCACTAAGGGGTATGAAAAATAGATGTTGGCCGATTCTCAGACCTACTCAATATGCTCACAAAATTTCATGAGAATCGGTCAAGCCGTTTCGGAGGAGTACGGGAACGAACATTGTGACACGAGAATTTTATATATAAGATTAAGCCACACTTGGATTGCGGGATAAGGTATAGCCTACCTATCGGCAGACATTTAAATAGGACCTACTTTAATTGCGGAATAAAGTATACTGTTCAGGCGGTCCACACGAATTGCGGAACACCCTGTAACCCCATTCAACTTCTAACCACTAACCTAACCTAACCTAGTTTAGCCTAACCTTGAATATCTTAACCTAAACTTGCCTAACCTCCATGTTCCATTTGGAACAAAATCATTATGAATTTAATTTTTACTTCACAGTTCGTGTAAGTGTATTACCGAGCTTGGATGAGTTTTTCCGCAATTCGTGTGCACCGAATAATAATTACTCTAATGGGGTAGGTATGAGGAAGGAAGCATGTTAGTGTTAATACACGTGCATATGCGTGGAAGGGGAGTGGGAAACCATTTAGGGGGGGAAAAACTCCAGTAGACACTATCAGGACTCTAACCCTGATCTCTCCACCGTCAGCAGGCCAGTATGACATGAAAGTGACGCCTTAAACCATCCGGCCACTCAAGTGGGTATGTAGCTATTGATTGATAGATCGTATTAATACCTATAAAATAGCACCAGTTGTATCGAAAAGTAATCTCAAATTGACTACAACCAAATATATTTTTACTCTAGTCAAGTTTCTTCCTACAAGAAACCTATTATTATTATAATTAGCACCACGTCTTACTACCCGTTCGGGATATACGCACTTACGCTAATGTGTAATGGTAGGGTGATTGTGAGATGAACTGGAGGGCCTACAGTTTAACGTGGAATCCGAACCACGGGGGAGGCCTGGCATAAGCCTACTATTGAGTAGACAGTTGTGTATCCCGATATTGGACTTGACATTTATCAGACAGTTCTAATTAATATATTAGTATGTATTTTATTCATTCCTACGCCAAGAGCACATGCGATTAGGAGTGGGATTCTTTTGCACATGTTGGTTCCACGTACCCGTCTAGGATTGTACGGGGTGGCCCACGTAAAAGTAGCCCACCTCCTATATACAGCAGGCACCTCACTCTGAATTGGAGGAGGTAAATCCCCTTCCACCCATATTGTGACATGAAGAATGGGTCAATAAAGATTTAGACAAGCAGTTCACTTGCTCACCTCCTCCAATTCAGAGTGAGGCGCCTGCTGGATTTAGGAGGCGGGCTACTTTTACTTTGGCCACCCTGTATTAACTACACTAATTGAATAGTGGAGAGGAAGGTAGATTTAAAGTAAATGTACTAGAATTTGTGGGGAAAGTGGGAAACAACTAAGAAAAAACTACCCTCAGTACACCCGGCCGCGATTCGAGCCATGACCTACCCATTTCCGGTAGACCGGACTAGAATAGCCTCACATTTAACCCTCGAAACCACCGCTAAGGACTTCTGTAGAGGTGGATATGGTGTGACTTCTACGGTTATTACTGTTTGTCTCGATTCTTAAAGTATGGCTAAACCGCACTTTATTAAACCAATCATAAGATTATTGTAACTAAAAAAAGAAAACCATTTCTATATTCTTTATAGACTGAGTTATATTATAAAATAAGTTTGTGTTCTTATTTTTAATTGCATAGGTTTTCACCTATTTTCATGAAATTAAATTAGCTATTGATTACGAAGAATAAAGTCTTAAGTCAGCTAATAATTAAGAAGAAGAATGTTTATTATTCAATAAGTTGTATATAATATATTTTATCTTGTACGTAATGTTGGGAACAATGACTACAGCATCACATGCGCAACGGCTGTGAAAGAAATACCGTTCGGAAGCCCCCGAACATTTATTTCCGGTGGTAGGTGGCTACACGGTCCGCAACGCACCGCAAAAGTTGCGGAGCAATGCTCTCTCGACGATTCGTCCGCGCCGGTGCGATGCTGACTCTTGTAGCCACTTGCATTTAAAAACATGGATACCATTCCACCGGGAAAATGCGGTGTGGCTGCGTGTAGCCGGCCCTTAAGAGTCCAGGGTTAGAATCCAGGTGAGGTGCACTAACTTATTTCCCTCTTCCCATCTTCCCGCTGTCACACACAAATAGTCTACAATCCTCTCTACAGACGAGTGCTGATACAATTATTTGAAGTACATAAATTGTAATCCTTCTTTGGTTAGTTTGAGTCACGAATACAAGACAAGATGCGTAGCAATCATAAAATAAATTAACAGCCCCAGATTCACCTCAGGGGCGTAGTTAGCTAACGCGCTAGTTTCATGTTGAGCTAGACTGCCGAGGACGGGGATATTGAGGTTCGAATCTCGGTCGGGTGAACTGGGGTGGTTTTTCCTAATTGATTTTCCACTCTTCCTCCATGCCAATTTGGGTTCACTTCCTCTAAATTCAACCTTCCTAATTTCTAATCCAGTAGCGTGATTAGTACTTAAGCGTATAACCCGAATGGATAGTTAGAAGCGGTGCTTAGAAAAAATAAATAAAAAAACAGCCCCAAGATGATTTAAGTTGGTGTTGAAAATTCAAAATGTATATCTTCTTAATCAATTAAAGGTCCCGTCTATGTTTGCAAGAAATGTACGCCCAAATGTTCAGCTCTAACGCAATATTTAACTCCTAAGTACGTTATTTCAAAATATGGTTCACGCCAAAATAAAGTAGAGAGATTCCAACAGGTATTTTTTCTCTAACAACCATATATTTTAAGTTTTATGAATAGATTAAAATATTTTTTAATCATGTTTTCTGAGAGATGAGACTAGACTTGATGAAAAATAGCTCCAAATTTAGCCTTCCTCTACCAAATACAGGGATATTTTTATAGGCTTACAACTGAGAATTTTCAGATATTCGAGAACCAACAGCGATGTTCAATGTTTACCTTGAGATAAGAAGTTTCGTAGTTTTCTTTCCCTTCTTTCTTATCTATATGATTAAGTGTGAGCGAAAGGGAGTATAATCTTTGACAGAATAGAGAATTATTTCCAGAAAACGAAACAGACAATTGTATTTTAGATCATGTGGCCTAGCAGCGAATGATACTTTCTCGCAGATCAAAGCGGCCATCTTAACCCAAATTTTCTAATGAGTGTACTTTTTTAATCAACATATAAGTAGTATTTGATACCTTTACTCTTCAAAATGGCAAAAAAAAATGTTCCAAAAATATAAATTAAAAAGAGATTCGTTCAAAATGTGCCTATTTATGGTCATGACACACTTTTAAAAGCCCGTCTTACGGTCGACTACGCAGATTATTAGATACACGATTACGCTAGGATCAGAAAACGTATCGAATTATGGTTTACTGCTATCTTCATTTGACTAAAGCTAAATTGGAATCAGCTTGAAAGGTTTTTATCATTTTAAATCACTCACTTTTAAATGTTGTGGTGTTTGTTTTTAATCATGTTAAAATTGATTCCCTTGTCTAAATCCCACTGTTTCATTGTTCACTTTGAAATAATAACTTAATTTACGCGTTATTCGGGTGGTGAGATGGTCTCTTAATTTAATGGGGAAGATAAAATCCCTCAAACAAAAAGTTTGGGTAAAGGAATGGCTGTTGAAACACTTTTATCCTGAGGTGCTTAACTCTTCAAGAGTCCTAGAGCCGCGAGATAAGTCCCAAAAACAACTTTAAGATAAAACATGCTCCCCGGCAAAAAGAAAAAAAAAGTGGGATTTCAACCCATTTATTTAGAAAAGATTAAATCGAGTAGTCCGCATAATATATTCTCAAGAGTAATTTTATAAATTGATTGTATACGTTTTTAGATGCCAAAATAAACTCTTTAAAGATACATAAGCTGATTACAAATAATTATTTAGATAGTAGGTTAGAAGAGGAAGATTTAGAAGGTTCGGAACTCCTCCCAAGTAAGCGTAGCATCTCTCTCGGCAAGATAATACGATAATGCTTTTATTTATAAATTAATAATTGATATTAGCAAAAGAATTATTAAGGTAAAATCCGTTTCGGGAGTCAAATGGTCTGAGGTAGTGGTCACCAAATGGCGCATCCGGACCACAGATACATTTTAAAGGAGCTTGACGAGATAGCGATAAACAGAATAAAGTATGCTATTTCGGTGATGGGCGGGTAGTAGACATGGACGGCCAGCAATAATAAATAAGTAAAATAACCAAAAGGAAAGAAAATCACGTTTTTGAATTAGTATAGTTCTATAGGGTTTGAACTTGAGTCACTGTTAAAGTTTTGCTGGACCACGAAACAATGTCGAGTTTTTAAAACGGACCTCTATCAAAAATAATTGGGTACCCCTGGTCTAGGGCATAAATCTCGTAATAAACTGGACTGGCAATGACAGGGAGATCAGGCTTTAAACCCCGGTCAGGTTTAGTGGAGGAGGTTTTATTTAAGAATGTTTCCACTATTCCTCCAGTAAAATATAGATATATTTCCTATTAGTTTTACCTTCTTCATTTAAATCCCATTAGTGTAAATATGAGAACAGTCCGAACGGGTAAAGAGACGCGCAACACCAAAAAAAGAAACGTCGGCAGGCGCGTGGACAGAGGCAGCCCCCACCTTGTCTGGTTTGCCGGTGGCGGAAAGGTCGGGTTTCAAAACCCAGTCTGGTGAACTCAGGATATTTCTGTTCCTAAATAATTTTCTAATCTACTTTTCATGTAAATGAAAGTATATTTCCTATAAACCTGTCTTTCTTCATCCCTATCCCATTGGTGTAATTTGACGTAAATAGTTTTAATGGATCGTTTAACGAGATGCAAATAAAAAAATAAACCATTACTTTAGATGGATCTAGACTTGGGGGTTTTGTGTCCCGCTTCGGAGAACATTGAAAGCTTTGATAAGAGGGAAAACTCTCATATCAAAGCTCACGAAAATATGAATCGAAAGCGCACCTATGCCTTGTATTGAAAGCTCAGGGGGAAACACAACGAGTGCAACATTGCAAGCATGTATTGTACAATAATTACAATAAAATAATAAGACCACAGGGTAAGATTAGGTTGGATAGGGTGCAGGAACAATGAAACTCAAATTAAAATAGAGATGTGTCGTTCCTGAACGGATCAACAAACGGTGTTGCCATATGGGTCTCGGAGACTACAAACATCAGTGCACTTTTGATGGACCCACCTTGTGTTCTTCTGATGTACTCCGAAGCAGGTACACAAACTCAACCTGTGCACTTTCAGTACGTAACCGTTCCACTCTTACTACACGTCAGGGTTATCCTTGTTTTCATACTGATGGAGGAAGAGTGTAGGATTCAGAGGAAATTCACTCGTATTTGCGTGAGAGTACAGGTTGTATGTATACCAGAGAGACGACACTGACGCCTTTGTCCACGTGTCCACCAGTGTGGTTCAACTACTCAAATGTTATCACGATCATAGGCATCTAGATCGCGATAGACTATGTTACCTGATGGTCAAGGCTCAAATTCCAACTTGAGATGGTTTTTAATTTGTGAACCATCCCTTTGGGTTCGCACTCCTCATTTACGCTGATGGGTGTGCACGTCTTCTAATCTTTGTTTCCGGATCACTACCCCTTCAAACGAGTGGTTAATAACCATGATATTAAATGTAAATTTAGAGAATGGACGCTCATATTCTTATAAAAAGGCTCAATTTTTTTTATTTTATTTTTTACTTCATCCGTAATTCGAGATCCTTTGCTCAGTAGACAGATATTTTGTCGGACTAGACCCAGTTAGAATAGAATTGGTTGAAAAAGTATATATTTTAATTTAGGAAACCCACCTCGGTGGGGTAGTTAGCTAGTGCGCTAAATTCGTGTTGAGCTAAACTGCCGAAGACGTGGCAATCGAGGTTAAAATATCACTTGGGTGAACTAGGGGTGGTTTTCCCTAAATGGTTTTCCCCTCTCCCTCCACGTAAATGCGGGTTCACCTCATCTGTATTCAACCTTTCCCATTCTTAACACATTAGCGTAGTTAGTACTTAAGCGTATCACCCGAACGGGTAATAAGACGCGATGCTAAGTATTATTATTATTATTATTATTATTATTAATTTCGGAACTTTTTGTTCCAGATAAAGTGAGCCACATTAAATGAATGATCAAATGCCAATCATGTTCTAAGCTATAGTAGGACGCTGGTGGACTTTTAGAAAATGTAAATATATTTTTTGTAGTCAACATTGATAGCATTTTACTATATTATCAGTATTATTTAAAATGTGAAAGGTGTAGATCTCATAACTTTAAGGTGACCTGGTGGTCTAGGGGTAAAGTGTCAGACTTCTATGCTGGCGGCCGGGGTTCAATCCTCGGTCCCAGCAAAGATTTATCTGATTACCAAACCCTTCCTTCACCTCTGACAAGACATCTTGTGAATGTGGGGAATGCCAGGTCTCCACCGTGGTTCGGATTCCACGTTAAACTGTAGGTCCTCCATTTAATCTCACAATCACCCTACCATTACACATTAGCATAAGTGCGTATAACCCAAACGGGTAGTAAGACGCGGTGCTAATAATAATAATAATAATAAACATAACTTTAAGTATAATTATGTGTAAATTGTTTTAGTAACTTTGATAACCGTCAAAATAATTCCTTCTTATTTAGATCCGTCTGTAGCTCCGTGTATTTATACACCGAGCATTGTCCAAATCGTTTGAAGATTATTGATTTTCATATCTTTGGCTTAAGTTACGTTGGAAACATTTTTTTTTTCGGAAATAATATTTTATTAGTTTGTTTTATTTGCCACGCTGCGCTGCTTTAATAAATCTTAAAAAAGAATATTTGAAAGTGTAGATCCTTGCCCCTTGGCAATATTCCCAAAGAAGATATTAGGAGCATGTCGCGAGGACACCGGCTAGTGACGTCACGGCTATTTTCAACATTTCCAGCGGACGATTGGAACAGATTTACGTAAGACGTCTTGACCGTTTGGAGGGGAAGAGATAATTGACTAATCATTAGCTCAAACTCAGTTTAATTTTATAAAGAACAGTGCTTGAAATAACCTTCCCATTAGACTTTTTTAAATACGCTGAAAGAAGTTTTTGATAAAATAGAAAATACAACCCTGTACGAAGAAATGAGTGACTAAACGTTCACTTTCCAAACACAGGGCTATACCAGCTCACGACTTACAAACTAACCTAACCGATGTCAGACTATCTATTTTAACTCTCACTTATGTCCTTTTAGAATTGTATATCATCTTTCTTCTCACTAACCTATGAGAATGTGTGATTTTAAGTACAGTAGGAACTTGATAAGAAGGACATTTAATAACATCTTTCGTAATCAACGTTTATTTAAAAAAAATAGTATTACTTTTGATATTATCTATCAAAAGGAGCAGCTGAACTGCTGCGGAATACATGACTGACGTATACATAATTATATTAAAGTAGTGTTAATATCATTTGTAACCGTTAGATAACGTTCTTTCTACCGTGTTCATACCTAACCCTATGTTGCAGACAAAAGTCTCCACAAAATTTGTGGTCTTATAATACGATCACTACAAGTAAAACAGTTTAGAAGAAACACACAAATTCATTTGGAGCTACCAACATCGACTAAAGGTCACAAGGTCAAAAGTAACATCTAAAACACGTAAAGCTTGGAATATGAACACATCGCATTAGATCTAGTGAAGTGTTGTGCTGTCAGATAAAGGTTCTTCTTATTTATAGACTATTTATTTCTCCTATATCGTTTGTGCTTAACCATTGCCCCTGTATTGGACGCAGCGAACACGTCCCTTTTTTTGTATGTGAAGTTATTCTAGCCCACTGCACATGTGCATACTCATACCACTAAACAGCACGTGCATAGCCACTCCCCCTAAACCAGATTTAACCAATAATTATGTGGCTGTGACGTCAGTAAAAGTGAATATGTTGCGGGTTGCAGTACAGATTGTTTGTAGATATGATGTTATTATTATTACTACTAGCACCGCGTCTTACTACCCGTTCGGGTTATACGCACTTACGCTAAATGTGTAATGGTAGGGTGATTGTGAGATGAAATGAAGGACCTACAGCTTAACGTGGAATCCGAACCACGGTGGAGGCCTGGAATTCCTCACATTGACAAGATGTCTTGTCAGAGGTGAAGGAAGGGTTTGGTAATCAAATAATTTTTTGCCGGAACCGAGGATTGAACCCCGGCCGCCAGCATAGAAGTCTGACACCTTACCCCTAGACCGCCAGGTCACCTAGATATGACTTTCAGTCTAGAATTAATAAGTATATTGTTCTTCAAATACTGATCCTAGTATATTTTAAGGTTTACAGAACAGGTTGTCTGTAGATGTGATGTGCAGTCTATAGGTAATAAATCTGATGCTAGACCAATGCCTATATTACTATATTTTGTGGTTTTCAATACAGGCTATCTACATTTGTGATGTTCAGTCTAGAAGTAATAAGTCTATTGCTATTCCAATGGTGATTCTAATATATTTTGCGGTTTGCAGTAGAGGCTATTTGTATATGTTATGTTCAGTCTAAATTAGAAGTAAACAATTTTAATTAATTAAAATAATTATTACACATTTTTAATAACAAAGCTTATTTACAGACATACGCGGAAATTTTATTTCAAAGAAGGTTTCTATTCATATTACAAAACATGTTTAAATGCACCTTTGTTTGTATATATTACCTACGTAATATATATTATGTTGTTTGTGAAGGAACTTTTTTATACGATTGAAAATTTTCCTTTCCCCATAACTTTTTTTCATTAAAAAGAGTGTCATCTGTGAAATAATGAATGTATATTGTAAATTTATTATTTAGTTGTTACATGACATAAGTAATATTATTTTCAGAGTAATTGCTCCCCTTTTATTTTGCTACTTTTGCACGAAATAAATGTTACTATATAATAGGAGTCTGTTAAGAAGGCTATTTTAGAAAAAAAATTGCTGTAAACAGTTATAGCATTTTAATTATAATTTTAGCAGTGTTATATTTTTCAAGGTATGGATACCATGTATAAAACCTAGTAACTATCACATAACTTAACGTATGAAATTAGTTTTAGTAACTTTAGCAACTATAAGATGCTGTCATTTCTGCCGAAATACTGTAGTTAACGTTTTTTTATCGTACCAAATGGATATTCCTACCACGATTCACTTGAGAAATTTAGTTACTCTCTCCAAATAAGTGAGCTTCCTGTTTGAAGAGATTTTTTTAATCAACATTTTATTTCATTTATTTTTCGAATAAATAACAACAATTTTTCTTCTTATACTTAAGAACTCGTCTTACAAGTCCATTACAAATCTATTTCCCCTGTGAATTTACTGTCGTACACTATTAATAAGCGAGTAATGTGTTCGAATTACCACTCTCAGCGTTTCCAGGCAAGGAATCTCCACAAACGAGTTCGTTGTCCCTGTATGATAACGTTTAGAGTGTAATTTTCCATTCGTAGTGATTGCTGGACTCCAATATGGAAACATTTATTGATGATATACTTGTGTCATTGAAATGTATGTCATCAAACACGTTGATTGGGATAGCGACCGGTTGTTTTTTTCTATTCGCGGTGGAAATGCTTCTTTTTTTTTCTTGCTATTGGTTGGATCGCTTTCGGAAGGGGTGTAGAAGGGGAGGAGAGGAGGGGTGATGGTGTTCTCGTGACGGAGCGATTGTATTTTATTTCTAACCACGTATGAGAAGTGTCATGGTTGTCAGGACAAAGTAATAGTTCTCATACTTCACACGAAGAATCACCCCTCTCAAATACCTTGACTATCTAGGTCTTCTTCCTGGAGGTATGGTTGGTATTCAGTCGGCAAACCTCACCACACCACCAAAAAAAAACTCGCTACATTTGTTATTGTTTTGTTTTGTTCTAGAATGAAAGAACCATCATTCTACTGACGAATCTTAAGTTTAGAATAATACAAGTGTTCCCCTTTTAAATAAATTTAAGTCACACAACTTGTCTTATCATCTTTGGGCTCACGTAATCTCTCTCTCTTTCTGTTACAGAATCTTAATATAAATTATAAGGGAAAGTCGTTTCCCATAAAAACAGGTCTACTTTATTTACATCCCTACTCTTTAATGCCAGCTCGATAACTCGATGGGAGTGTTGGTAACGTGAGAAACGATCAGTGTTTCTACAGTTTTTATAGCTAAACATATGTTTAGCAAAAATAGAAAACCTTCAGTAGAAACATAGAGGTTAGTTTTCTTCACACGGTGATATAAACAGATGTTGAATATCTGTCAAGAAAATCGCTGCATTAGATGACAAACCTTTAAAATGAAGAGAAAAAGTTGTCAAATTCCAGGACCTTTTTGACAAATATGCAAGAACAGTTTATGTCACCGTGTGAAGAAAATTAATAATAATAATAATATTTAGCACCGCGTCTTACTACCCGTTCGGGTTATACGCTTTAAGTACTAATTACTCTAATGGATTATTATTTGGGAAGGTTGAATTAGAGGAAGTGAACTCGCATTTGCGTGGAGGAAGAGTGGAAAACCATTTAGGAAAAACCACCCCCAGTTCACCCGACCGAGATTCGAACTTCGATCTCCCCGTCCTCTGCAGTCGAGCTCAACACGACAAGCGCGTTAGCCAACTACGCCACCGAGGCGGGTTCATGTGAAGAAAATTAAACTCTATGTTTGTACTGGCGAAATATTTGAGTTCTTTTGACAAAAAAAAATAGTTTTGATATAAAAAACTGCAAAAATATTGTAATTTTCTCGAGTCCCCTACATACTCACTTTAAAATATCTACTCTAATGTGACTTTATTTATTGGTTATTAATTTTGACACCATGAATATTAAAAGCTTAGTCCAATGGGGTAAGGATGAGGAAGGTAGAATATTGATAAGATGTATCCGTATTTGAGTGGAGGGAGCGTGGAAATAAATTTAGGGAAAACCATCCTCAAAACCCCCCTGATTCTCACCTTGAAATTTCTGTTGCTGGAAAGCCAAACTAGACGAGAATGACGTTTAGTCCTCTTGCCCACCGATGCAGATGGTAATGATTTAAATATTCTGTGAAAAACAATTTAAAGAATATTATATTTATATGCGGCTATAACCGTAACTAACTACTACAATACGTTGGCTACTTAATCCATAATAATATGAATAGCTGGAAGAATAAATAAATAACGTAATAGAAACGAAGCACTACCTTTTTCTAAAAAATTTGTTATAATTAAAACCTTTGATGTTGTGAGTCGAGCACACTAACCCTTCTACCAATGTTAAACCTTACAAACTTAGGGTGACGTTTTTTTTTTTTTGTTTCAGGAGCCCGGAAGTGATGGTGACGACGCCAGCGGAGAAGGGAGCGGTCGAGGGGAGATGGGCGTCTTGCCGCCTTTCCCGCCCCCGCCTCCAGGTCCTGACGGTGAGAGCGCCAGCCACTACCCCCCCTCCCGCCCCCGCCCCCTCACACACAATGACACGCTACACGATATAGAAAACTAAAGCTTAAAACTTTAATTTTATTTCTAGTAGTTAAGCTTCAACATTTAAACAAAACTTCAGCACATGATTTAGAAACTAACTTAACCTAGGTTAGCATCATTTAACATGAAGTGCCCAGCCATAACGTAGAGTGTAATACAAACTCATACACACCTGACTTGGGTTCAAACCAGAATCCCTTACATTTTCTGAAAAGAAATAAAGTTTGATGCTACAATTTTTTTTAATTTGGGATAATATAAACTTACATTAATTTAAGGGCAAATAAGTAAAAAGTTAATTCAATTATTTTAACCACTCTCAATGGTACTAGCGTGTTTAGAGCTGACTTGCGGTGAATCACAACCAATATTCAACCAAATTGTTTTGTCTTGAGTTCTGATGTTAAAGGTCTAGGTTTCTATATCTAGGTTTACACGTTTAAAAGTTTAATATTTTCTTCCCTTTTTCCATCGTCTTAACACTAAATTAATTAAATCAGGAGAGGATAAAAAAGCGAAAAAAAATAAAAATTAGTTCTTACGAAATGCAGTCAGAATTAAAGAGCACTGTAAAGAAGTTAAGGTGGAGATGTAGGGAACGTGGAGAAAGGGTCAATTTTTATATCAAAACCTGTTTTTGGCAAAAAATAAATAAAATCTTGCTCCAGTAGAAACATAAGAGATTTATTATTCCTACGTGGTATCAACAGTTGTCGAATATTTGTCATGAGCATAACAGCATTAGATGAGAATCTCTTTAAATAGAGAGAAAAAGCTGTCATTTAATTTCAGGCCACCCTTGATAGATATTCAACAATTACTGTTGAGGTCACCATGTGGATAAAAATAAAACTCTTATGTTTCTAATGGAGAACTATTTGATTTATTTTGACTAAAACTTTGTAATGATATAAAAACTGCAAAAAGACTGCCCTCAGCTTGCGTTCCTACACTCCCACATTAAATAATATTAGTTTAGCTATTATTTATATTTTTATCATTTTATACCATTAGATTATACAATCTTGTTGAATTTTTTACCTTCCTTTTCTTAATTATTTACTAGACAGATTTTTTTAAATAAAATTTTTGAATATTGTTATTATTATTATAAAATCTAAGTGTACACGTCTTTGGAGGATAAATGGTTCTTAAACCCTAAAATCAACTCTGTTTTATTTCCAGAGTATTCCATCAGAGGGCCTAAAGGCGATAGAGGGGAGAGAGGACCAAGGGTAAGTTTGTTGACTCTCAATTGTACTAAAATTTTGTTAAAATTGGCTAAGTTTTCCTCAGGAGGACCACATTTTAAAACTATTGTGTGTAAAATTCTCAATTCCATTGATTAATAGATTGAGACCAAATGATAATTAAAAATATAAGGATTAATGATGTGCGGAGATATTTAAACTTCAAATTCATTTTGAATTATTGCCAATTTTGACTCTGCTCTGAAAAAATTAACCTACCTTTGACAATAATTACGAAGCCTCACTATTAAATACACGTTAAACATATTTTGTAATTTAATGTTTTTTTAATATTAAAAATTAATGTTAATAATATAACAAAAATTTGGATTAATTAAATAATATATTGCCCTGATCGTAAATTAATTTATCAGCTTCAGCCGAATTATGCTATTTTTGAAATAAAACATATCAATTTACCTTAGCTTCAAAAGTTTTATCCACATTCCAATTTTTTCTAAACAATAAAAATATTAACTTCGATTCATTGTCAAGAAAAGTTCATACATTCTATTCGTATTTACTTCGAATAGAAAAATTGGACTCTACACACAGCTCAACTCAACTTGGTTATTTGGCAAGTTATTCTAGATGTATCTGGCACCTCAGTATTAGGTACGCAGTGTCTTAATAAAATATTTACCAACTCATACTTGACAAATTATCAACTTTTCTTCGTATTTTCACGTACAGGAATACTTTACGGACTACTATGTTAACCCATTCCTGTATTAAAGTGAGGTAGTCACGAGACATTATAATTGTTTATTATTGTTAGTTTTACTAATACTAGAGTAAACATACCTAAAATAATACACTTAAATCCTTATCGGTAGGAACGTGGTTCAAATGTCAAGATTATTTAGTCTGATTTACCTGTGATGGTGATATCGGGGTTCGAATCCCGCTTGAGTGTTCTTAGGATGATTTTTCCTAAATTCAGTAGGGCGTCGATAGTTTTGAATAATTGGGTATTGACCCAGTCCGGATTATTGATTCGTCCATATTTTCTAAAATACAGTACTTATACCAAGAATAAAAAGATAAGCGAGAAGGTGTAGTAGGCCTACTTATGAAAACTCAATGTTAAGGTAGAAACATTTTCATGTTATCTAAACAACGACCTTGAACATATTTTTTTTTGTTGCTAAATACCACAAATTCTGAAGAAATATAATAAGGCAAAAATTAAACAACGAAAAAGTTTCAATTTTTTTTAAACAATAGTTGAGGTACGTTTTTTGGCGTCCATGTGTTTTTTTTAATAAATAATATTTTTTCTTGGCTATGCGGATTATCGACGATCCTGATTTTTGACGTCCAAATTATCGATGCTCTACTATAGTTCCCCATTGTTTCTTCTTCCATGCAAATGTGAGTATATTTCCTCTAAATTCAATCGTTCACATTTCTATCGCATTTATATAATAATTGATGCATTTAGATAAAATACCGTGGTTTGATCGAATCCACAAAAAAAAATAGTTTATCAAAGTATTTATGTTATAAATTTCTTGTCATCTTCAAAATAATAGTTGCAATAAATGTGCACTCTTGAAGTTATTCGTTTTCCAGTTGTAAACTATAAAAATAGTTTATCAGGGCGTGACAGATATCCAGGTTAAATATTTGAGTTGGCCATAATACACGTATTTAAACTTCTGAAGGAAATAGATAACATACATTAATACACACACTGATAAATTATATAAAAAAAGTAGGTGTGTTAGAAATAATCTAATTCAAATACGTGTATCCTTGGCATTTTAACGTTTTATCAAAGTTTATTCTTAATCTTATTTTGCTATGTATTTGTAGAGATAATCCTTTACAGGAAGTAATGAAAACATCTAAATGATGTGTGTGTGAAATTATAGCCATTTGTGTGTAAACATTTCCTTTATTGTTATTAAGTTGTTATTATTATCATAACTATGCTAAAATTTAGTTTGTTTTCAAGGATTATAATTTTTTTTATCAAAAAATGTATTTGCTAATATTTGCAGGTATATTTGCAGGTATATTTTCTTACAAGCAAGGACGTACAAAAGAGGGTGGGAAGGTGTCTGAGGGGTCCATATTTACGTATAAAAACTTTCATTGACTAAAAGTATAGTAAAATTTATAGTGGACCCCCTAGCCCACTATAAAAATTAGCATTTTAATATTTTTGTTAGGACACACAGATAAAATATCTTAAATAAAACAAACTATTTTGCAGTGTGTGGACTAAATAATGATTACTATAAGCTAGGAATCTCCTACTAGAAATTTTAGTTTTTGATTACTTATTAGACTTTATTTAAAGACTGTCATAAGTTTTTAAAACCCCTTGGAATATATTTATATTTTATATACGGACAGCTGTGAAACTAATTCAAATATTGAAGCATACCCCCAATGATTGCTTTATTTTATTTTTAGCTACAAAAGTAAAGTAGACATTCGTTAGAAGAAGAAAAAAGTGGATAGTTTTGGCACAGGAGTCAACTAAATAGTCATTTGCGTTGTTCATCACTCATAACTCATCCTTCAGCACGCATCACACAACTGGAAAGGTTTTTAGTTGACGTTTGTGAACTTGCAGCAATATTTAAATCGTACTTTTATGGGATTGAACATGTTTTGAATGTTTTATTCTGTGTATTTCAGGGTCCCCCCGGAGAGTCTATCCGAGGTCCACCAGGCCCACCGGGCCCTCCGGGTCCCCCCTTCTCCGGAAGTGGGTTTGGCGAGTATCAACCAGGGTCTGCCGACGACTTCAGTGATAAAGTAAGTTTTATTTAAGTGCGACACAAACGTTTTATTTTTTTATTTATCAACGTGTCTTACTACCCGTTTGGGTTGTACACATTTGCGTGGAGGGAGAGTGGACAATTATTTTGGAAAATTCACACTTAGTACATCTGACAGAGAGTCTAACCTCGATCTTCGCATCACCTGCAGTCTAGTCTACTACGAGAGTATCGCCTTAGGTCTTCGGCCACTGAAGTGGGATTTTTAATATTAAATTTGCTATACCCAAGTCAATATTTCATAGATATATAGTTTGATTTTAAGCATTGTTTATTATATAAATATATGTCTCCCATATTAATAATGTATAGTGATATTTTTATTTATTAATAAAAGTTTAACAGAAAAAATATTAACCTTTTTAGTATATACCTTGTTTATATTATGTAATGTAGACTACAATAATATTAAAGTTTTATTAATAAATAAATTAATTAATTAACTTATAATTATATTTATATAATTAAAATTATTAGGTTATTAAATAACCACTAACCCTATTTTTTTATATTTAATTAATTTGAGTGTTTATGGTAATATTATTAAGAATAATTTATTTTACTTATTTACCTTCATTTCCCTGCAGATGATATAAACTTTAACGTTTAGGCATATGCAGTACATCTAAGTTAACTTCTCTCTATTATTTTTGCTACAGTTATTAAAACAAAGTCACTATTGTCTTTGAAGTTATGCTCAAAGTTTAATTTGAACCAATTGTACTCTGCTTACTCATTTTTAACTTAGGCCGCTCTTCCGTTGTTTTTTCCAGCCTGGCGGAATAATGGGCCCACCAGGCCCCCCTGGTATGTGTTCCTGTAACCTCACAGCGTACTTCAGCTCACTGACGCTACCTGACGCCATCCCAGGACCCCCTGGAGTGCCCGGCATAGACGGCAAGGCGGGGCCTCCCGGAACTTCGGTAAGACCTTCCTTGGACACGTTTGCCTCTGTGGCCGAGTGGTTAGAGGGGTCCACTAGGGATCTTGAGAACCCTGGTTCGAGTCCAGATGTAGGAGCCTAATATAAATAGCTGTATCTGCACATATTCGGAAAGTACACTAGGTGGTCACAAGGTATAAGGTGTTAGTACTGCAAGAGGCTGGAATTCCTGTGACGATGAGGTTGAGGTTCATATCTCAATAGGATTGCATAGAACGTGGTTTATCGCTTTTATTTTCAAATCCCCCTCCACATGCTAATGCGGATGCATTTCTTCTCCCTCGATCCTTACTATTTAGAATACGTCGTTAATAACGTTAGAGATAAATGTACAATTTAAAACTTTAGGTTAACTAGAACCATTTGTGTTTCTTTGCGATACTTTTAAAATATTTTCAGTAAACATTTAAATATTAGCTTGTAATTAATGTATTTATTAATAGTATATATTCATAAAATTGTTTATTTATTCTATTACTGTGGCTAAGTGTAAGAAAATGTATTTGTCTTAACTTATGGCTACTATTTATGTATGATTTACGTTAATCGATGAATGCTTGGATGCTCTTACGCACAGTTTCCGTTGTTATAAAAAGTGATTGAAGTCTCTAAAAAAAGTCTAGAGCTGTATATTTTAACAAAAATCACAAAAAGTTTAGATCTGTAGATTTTCAGAAAAATCACAGAACGTCTAGAGTAGTATGTTTTCACAAAAGTCACAAAACGTCTAGAGCTGTAGATTTTCACAAAAATCGCAAAACGTAAAGTATTTATTTAATATAATCTATGATTATATGATTATACCTGCATTAGTGGTTAAGGTGTGACTCTCCTGTTAGACTGGCCTGCTGATTACAGGGCTTTAATCCAGGTTTGATTTACTAAGGGTGTTTTTTCTTTTTTCCCACCCTCCGGCGAAAATGTGGGTATATAACCTCTAAATTGCTTCCTTTTTTCACAAACTTTATTAAACTATAATACTTTTGGCATTATTATTACTGGCCACAGGAACTAAATAATCATAATTTAGTTATATCCCTAGTTATATTTACCAAAGTTTGGTTGAGATCGGTAATTTTGATTTTTTTAGTTCATTTAATATGGGCTGCAGGAAAATAATATGAAATAAACATTGAACTGAGGGGCGGCTTTGTGCTAGGACCCACATATTTTCAATTATATAGGGCTTTAAAAAACTTCAGACGCCTTTTTTTTATGATGCTTCACATCATTTAAGGCCCATTCTGACCCTATATTTTTTTTTATCAACTCACGTCTTAAATAAAGGCATACAATAAGTGTAGCAGTGCAGTTACAGACATATGTATGTGGGTAGATTATTATTAAATATATCTTAGAGGTTATCTATCCCATTGTTCTGTTGTTCTCCTAAATAATTGTCTTGTGGCTACTTGCAATGCAATGCTGTTATGTAGATAGTATATGTCACAGGCGGTAACATTGTTTCACTGAATTTTGATTGTAAATAAATAATTGCTATATGGACTTATTAATTAATTATTCTTGTCTTACTAGATTATTTTGTATTAAAAATTTTAGTGAAAAATTTGATTAATGAATTGTTTAGGTCCTCAAATAAATATAATTATAAATAATTATTAATGAGCTCTCAAATTTCTAGGTGTGTGTTTGCTTGGAAAGAGAAAGCACTTATTCTATTATAAATTATAAACATAATAATGTAATGACAAAAAATGCTAATGTGCATCAATAACTTAGCAACTACTTCAATGCATGAGAGACATTCGTAATTGAAAATACTTTTATGGCTGCATTTAAAAAAATTGTCGCCACCTTAAGTGAAAAAAAAATCCATTCTGAAATTCTTACTATTACAAGAATAAATTTAAGATTATATATAATTTTAATAATGTTTGTCCGTGAGTCGTGATTTCTTGGAAGTTTTTTATTTTCATAATAAAAAATAATTAACTGTTCACACACTCATGAGCTGCCAATTATTACACATAATAGTATTTGGTTTGAAAATATAACACTATTTGGTAATTAGTATGTAAATAGTAAATATTTGTCACACCAACCTTACTTGCTGGATTTACCTAAATAATTACCAATTTCAAAATGTCATAGTCTGAAAGTGTGTATTCCTACAACGTTTATAAAATTCAAAATTGGGGCCACATTGTAAGTTGGTTCATCAAAAGGTCCACGAGCCAAACCGAATCATGGTTTGGGCCCACTAATTTTATATTCCTGCTTTAATGTATATGTTATACTCCAATATTGAAACTGCTGGTTTCATGAATTGGGCCAATTCCTGCTCATTCCGTAAACTGGCATCTTCGCTTGACCATTCCACGAACTGGAACTTTTTCTACTATCTACTACAAGCTTAAGTGAAATGCGTTTTAAGATATACCTAACCCAGTCAAACTTAATATAACCTTCAATTTTACAACGATTAAAATTCAAATTAACTTAAAGACAAACATGTTATTCGCGTGTTCATTTTACGGACTGGGCAAAAACTTTCCAAGTTCATGAATTCTGTAACAGCTGAAGCTGCTGGGTTCATGAAATAGGAACAGAGGCAGGATTGGCAGAAATTAGCAAATTCATGTATGGGTTGTAACATATATGTTTAGCTAAATTAGCAACCCCAACCAGGACGTAGGACGTCTTCGGTTTTGAGGGGGGTCTTCTAGGGACCAAATCAATTTTTTAAGCCCTTAGAAGTAGGCCCTCTTTATAAACTATAGTGCAATACCGACAGTTACTTCCCTAATACATGGGCAAGACAATTTTATCGGAGACTACTTTGTTATGAATCAGTGGGTGTCCCCAAGCAGACGACTCCTCAAATATTTGGGGTAAGGGGATCTGGGAGCCCCTGAAGGTCCTCCTCCAGTTAATACATTCCTGAAAACAGAAATAATATTGATGTGTACTAAATTAGTGTCTTGCAATATGTTCACAACTAGTTTATAAGCTACAACATGGGAACATTAATTAATTCCATTCATAAATACATTTTTAAAATTTAGTATGGTTTTGATTTGATTTTTAGCGCATAAATTAGTAAACTAGCCATAAAGTTGATGTTCTTTACGAATAAAAAGTTGTAATATTTTAGTTAAAAATGTGTTGATGGTTTATAGATGCTATTTCATTTTAAGTTTTAACTAAACTAAATTAACTTGATTGAACTACCAGATTGGATATGAATCAACTGTATCAATTTTCATCTTAACAAAGGATTGAAAAATAAACTGTCGCATCTAGGGGATGAACTCCCGTGCCCTAGGGGTCAGAGTAAAGCATTCTAACCGCTCACCTAACCTTCCGATTCTTGTGGGTAAAAAAGCGTAGGCTTATACATGTGTCCCATTCCTTGTTTATTCTTTACAGGGTCTTCCAGGCCCCCCCGGCGAGAGGGGGGGCTCCGGCCCCAAAGGTGATAAGGGGGACAGAGGAGATTCCGGCCCGGTGGGTCCAGAGGGAATCCAAGGTTCTAAAGGTCAGTCATTGGTGTATCCTAATGAGGAAGGGTGATTTTAGGGAGAGATATGTAATGTAACCTCACACACACATATCACACACGCACCCACGCACTCACACATCTGCACACCCAGCTCCCGTCTCTCGCAGCGTGTTGGCGTACATTTTATAATGCGGTTTCATTCTCTTCTCTAAACATCAACATGATTAATTACAGTCCGAATCTCGGCACGACAGAAAAAACTTCTTTTAGACTCTCGAATAAAATAAACACCTTTTTTTCTATCTATGTTTTCAAAATATTTTCGTTGAGGTTAGGCCCTGCATGTAAAGTAACGCGAGTTAAAGTAAATAATTTCATAGAATTTTTTAGTGAAAACCCTTTTTTTATGGCTAAAATAAATAAAATACTGCTTCAGTGGAAATGTTTAGTTTAATTTTCTATATATTGTAATATCAATAGTTCTTGGATATTTGTCATAGTGCCATTCAAGTCGAAACTTTTTAGAATAAGTAAAAAAAAAATCTTAGTCATAGGCCACTATACCCGTGGCAAATTTTCAGAAACTGATGAGATTAATTTGTGTACGAAATTAAACTGGACGTATATGCGAAAGAAGAATATTATTACTTCAGCAAAAAATAAATTTGCTTTAAAAACTGTAAAAATACAAAAAGTAGCTCGATTATAACTCCAACCCAACCTTGAATAAGGACAAAATTACAATTTATCTGTAAATGACAATAGCAGATTAATTCTGTATAAATGTTCTGTGTAATTTTTGTGTGTGTAAATATGTTCGTGTGTGTATGAGAAAGAGAGAGAGAGAAAATAGCGCGTTTAACTATTCACTTGGGTTATCCGCATATTTACTAGTGGGATAACAGGAAGGTATAATTTTAGAAGGAATGCACGCGCGCATTTAGAGAGAATCAACAGCCACGTATTTAGAAAAAATCGGATTAGTGTATCAAGCCGGAATTCCCTGTCGCTGGAAAACCATAAAAGACGAGACCGACGCTTTTGTACGCTCATGTAGCATTTATTGGAAATATATGCTCCAAGAAAAGACTCTAAATTCAAGAAACTCACCAAAAGTCCCCCACTGTGCTGCGCCGACTGACTGTTTACCACACGCAAGAATAATGGCGTCCTTCCTCCACAAAAATATTGTTCGTCTGAACGCGGAATAAACATTGAGCGAGTAAAATGCTCTATCCCTCGTGGCGGGGTGCGAATGGGTGTGTGGCGAGCATGCGCCGTAAGAGTGTAATGCATCGAGAATGTTCATTTTAGCTCTACGCAGGTACATTTTTATCCCCTCCCTCCCATCATGTGTCTTGTTTTCCTATGTTTGTAGTCACCCCTTATCCCCCTCTCTGAGTTGGTATAATTGTATATATACTTGTGTTGTCCGTGATGTTTTTCACTTCTCTCGGCAGGGCCGTCCCCTTGGACATACCTTGGGTTTCGAGGTACGAATAAACCTTTTCGACAGTTATAATTTGAAAATGCTAGAAGCATCGTATCCGAAGTATAAATATGTCAGATGTAGAATCTTCACGTAACATTCAAAAAAGTAAAGTTAGAATCTTTTGAAGTATAAATATGTCAGATTGTAGAATCTTTACGTATTATTCAAATTGTCAAGTTAGAATTCTTGGAAGTATAAATATGTCAGATGTAGAATCTTCACGTAACATTCAAAATGTCAAGTTAGAATCTTTGGAAGTATAAATATGTCAGATGTATAATCTTTACGTAATATTCAAATGTCAAGTTAGAATCCTTTGAAGTATAAATGTAGAATCTTTACGTAATATTCAAAATGTTAAGTTGAGAATCTTTTGAAGTATAAATATGTCAGATGTACGTAATATTCAAATGTCTAGTTTAGAATCTTTAATATTTAAAAGTATAAATTTGTCGTATGTTTTAGGACTTAGAAGGTATCAAATGCTGTATCTTCGCATAAAGTTTATATTGTAAACACGGTTAATCGTTAAGACTCCGAAAATATTCCAAGAATACCGAACATAATATCTGTTTATCTTACTTTAAATTATAGATCACTTGGACTTAGTGAAAATATAGAAGTTCGAACCTTTTGTTGCGAATATATCTTTATTTGTTGGACTTAACTTTTTCTAGCGTCTTTGTGGAAGTCTTGAACTATTCTAATCTTGGGATATTTACAACTTACTTTGAGTCAGATTCAATAGACGAGTGTTCATTTAAATTGCCCATCAGGCAAATGGGAACTTTCCATGTTGTCAACACAGAGTATCAGTAATTGTATCATTGACTCCTTTTAACCTTTTGGCCTATATGGCAAAACTTTAATGTTATTACTCGGAAGGAGTAAGTTTGTTTTGTACGACCAGATTTTGTATGGTAAATATTTCCGTAATTTAACTCATTGGCCTTGCGGGCCTGTAGAGTCCATTGTTCCTTTTTTTAATATACTGTCGTATACTAATAGCTTCACTAAATAATATACTATCCCGATTGTACAAATAACTCATTTTCTATTTTATGTATTCTGTTCAAATTTATTAGTCAATATCAATAAAACTACACCATGTTATTTTTGACATATTTCTTCATAATGTAGTTTCCTGCTTTGGTCATCCTTTTTGGTGTTCAAAAAATGTGTTTTTGGAGTACGAGTTCAAGGACATAATAAGTAAACTGGCAGTGTTTACTTTTCTCTTGCATTTCTCACCGCCCTCTGCAAATTTACTACATTTATTATTTTGGTTTATTTTTCTTATTGTGCGCCAGCCTTAGTCTTCTAGGAAGAGTAAGGGCGGCGGTACACTCGCATTAAAAAATCATCACGTGCTTATGGTACTAGCAACCACTCTTTTATTGGCGAACCTTTCAAACCAAATATTAAAAATAATAATACATAAATGTATGCATTTTAGCACATACTGTTCTAATAAAAATTACAACTTTTATAGAATGTTACAAAACGCGTGTCAGACACACACTAGGGGAGATCTTCGTCTCCACATCACTAGTAGGTGCAGGAGTAGGCTAAGTTGTTTCCTGGAGATCATTCGTGTCTTATATATGATGGAGAGTTACGGTACAGCTGTACGTTATAAATAGTTGTAGGTCTAATCGAAACAGAGTGTACATTTAATTAGAGTCCAATTATTTCATAATGATGGGTCTTTTATATAAAATAAAAAAAATTCGACCAACAACATTAAAAACATTTATTTTAAATTATTTTGCATTTTATTACTGAGTTCGATTCTCATCATAGTTGAAAGATTTATCATTGGTAAAATGTGGTTTTTTTTTATCTACCACAGTGTTGAATTAACGGCTGGGGGCAGGGTGTTGTGTCCCGTTTAGGTTTAGGTTAGTTTATAAATCGTGTGCTGATATAATAAGTTAAAATGCACGCTGAATACCTAAAATGATAATAAAAAATACTAAAATATATTAATAATCAATAAAAGTTGCAAATATTTTTTTTTACGTATCGTATTAATAATCAATCATAAGTGAAAACATATCTTGATGTATGAATACTTGAAAGTAGAACTAGTATCATTTCTAGCTGTCAAATAAAGTTCCTCTTAAAGAAAATTGGGCTGTGAATAATGGTGGTATCACCTATCAAATCTATATCTTTTAGATCGGAAACATTGAAAGAGAAATCAGTTAAGAATCGTGATCTGGTTGGTAGAGTCTAGCTTGTCTTGGAAATGAAACAGTGCCCACCAGTGGCAGCGGCTGTCGTTCTTTACAGCTCGTATTAATAATTTTTAAAAAAGGTGGGTGAGGAGTGAGACAGTGACCAAAGTCATGCTACTTCCAAGGTCATCTGGCTTCCAAAACTAGCCTGGTAGAAATACGCTGTATCAGATTCTAGTCTCAATTATTACACATGCTTGAGGTTCTTAAATACAGTAGCCCCATGGCTTATTTGGTGCTGACTGACAGTTCACAGCTGACTTCTGACAGTAATCCTTTAGGTATATACCTAAATTTTGACTGTCAGAAGTGGCAGCTGCTAAACACATGTTTTTGCAGATCATATGGTTCGGCGTAGGGATACATAATTTGGTCTGGTAACTTTTCAAAGCCGTCAGCTGACACTCAGCACCAAAGAAACCATGGGGCTACTGTAGATCAATAAGTTGCTTACTATCTGCCTGTTCATAGTCAAGTGAATGACTTACTTAGAGACTAGAAAATACGGGAACATGTTAACCTTACACGCGCTCAAAAGAAAGTGAAAAGATATTAGAGAAATATTTTATTCAAGACTTTTGTTATTTAAAGTGATTTAATTATGTATTTAGAGTGTATAGATATTGTATTTTTTTAATTGATGAAAAAAATGGTACCCTTTTTTAGAAATGTTGTATCTAATATATTGTGTGCATTATAACACTTAAAGAAGTATTGTACAGGGCGTACTTTGTACCCATTGTCACATATGCAGCAGAAACATGGACATTGAATGTTAGAGAGACTAGGAAAGTGGAGGCCGTGGGAATGGAGTTTGTGAGGAACTTTTTAGCTGTCACGAGGAGAAACAAGATTAGGAATAAAGTTAATCGGGAAAGAGTGGGGGTACAGGGAGTACATGATATGGTAGAGGAAGCAGGACTGAGATGGTATGACCATGTAATGAGAATGGAAAAAGAGAGTATGGCAATGATAGAAATTAATAATGTATGAAATACACCGCAAGGGAGGTTTAGTAAGATATGAGAGTAGCAGATAACAAAAGTTGTGCAAGTGAGAGGAGAAGAATGGAAGCAGTTAAAGAAGGAAGACTCGTGGAAGGATAGAGGAAGTTGGAGGCATTTTACCAAAGTGAACTGGCCACAGGCTAGAAACAGTTGTTGATGGATTATGATGATGATGACTGGAACATTTACAGTTTTATAAATTCCCTTGAACATTCTATACATGAATTTTTAATTTGAAGTCATGTTAGTAATACTCTGTTTCAATCAAAGAATTGGTCGAATAGTCTAAGATGTTACACTCGCATTAAATTTGGCCGGTGTTTATGGAGAAGTCTTGAGTTCGAGTACCACTTAGGATGTGCTGAACTCTATCAATAGTTTTTTTAGTTAAAAAATTGATGCAATACACTTAACAGATCAATTACTACGCTAACAAGTTACGAGAAATGAAAATTAAGCTAATAATTACTATATTTTTATTAAAATATAATTTCACTAGCCCACTCCTTCTATCACTGTTACTAATGTAATATTGACACCGGTTTGTCGCTTTGTTAGGATAGCTCTCAGGAAAGTATGCGCAGAGCGAGACATATAGAAGCTCTTTTTGATATTGTTTACTGAATGGTGGTGGTAAAGCTAAGTATGTTTGCAGTTTTTATATAAAAACTTTTTTTTACCAAAATAATAAAATATATTGCCACAGTAGAGACATATAGTTTAATTTTCTTCGCATGACGATATCAACAATGGTGGAATTTCTGTCATGAACACAGCGGTATTAGACGCCCCGAACTTTTTTATTAGAAGAAAAAAACGTTGCTATTAAATTCCAGGAAAACCTTGACAAGATATTTAAGAACTATTGAGGTCACCATATGAAGAAATTTAAACTCTATGTTTCCAAGTGATATGTTATTTATTTCGACCAAAACATTGTTTTGATAGTAAAAATACCCTTTCTCGTGTCCTCTACACTTACACCTAGTCTACAGGTTGCCTACAATAGAGGTGAAGGTACTTACTGACTGTGCTACTAAAAGATACGAGAACGTGAAACCCATCTTGGGTGTTACAAATGTTCTTCTTTATAACTCGCTAACTGATTACTACTGAGACTACCACACGTATAAAATGTACACACGACATCTTGGGTTTGAATCTGGGTGCTAGAATGAAAACACGTTCGTCTTGATTGATGGTTAATAAGAGAGATAGTTTCTCTTTAAGACTTCATTAACCGTCAACTTGAATGTCACCCCCTTCCCTCCTTAATTGCTATGCCAATTAACCAAATCCTTGTGATCAATATTATTATTCCTCTTTCGAGAAAAATGCCCTGGTACCAGCCGGGAATCGAACCCGCGACCTTTAGGTCAGCATCCAGGGGCCACAAGGCCAGTTCTTTATTTATAAAAAAAAAGGAAGAAAGGTATTTTTATATTTAATATAATACTTTATCATTTGTAACCAGTTTGTTTGTGTTTGGTAACAATGTGAGATGAAAAAGAGCTGCACTGATTTACAGTGTTTAATGTTCAAGAATTTTGTAATTTTTTTCTATACATCAATATTCCGGAAAGCTATTTACAGTATTTTAATTTATTTATTTTCTCGTTTGTTTTCTATTGTACACTCCATATAGCCTGAAATATGTCAGGCTTACCATAACGTATTACACCATGGTGAAACTTATAAGATTTGTTCATAGTGTAAATCGTCAAGGTAAGATTGTTACCGTTCATGAATAACAAAGTGTGTATATGTATGTTTCATTAACATGTGTATTAATTGATTTATTAAACATTTTTTTGTTACAAAAGGTGAGGCCGGACGAGATGGCGTGCCCGGAACTCCCGGATCTACTGGCCCTCCAGGTCCTCCAGGAAAGTCTGAGTTTTCAAATTTTGACGTAAGTACACACCTCCTAAATACCACCCTCACTACTCGTTCCCCACAGTGTACAGCCCACGACACTCAACATGAGAATGACACCACTCGCTTTATACGATCTATGGACGTGTTGCTTTTCAGGACTTTATTTATTTATCTCCTTTTATTTTTCACTTTGTGCGCTTGTTAAGTTGTGGTTGAAGGAAACGTGAGTTAAGGTCAGTGTTTTTAGCAGAATTTATAGAAAAATATATTTTTGGCAAAAAATCTGTCAAGGATGTCCGGGAATTAATGACAATTTTTTCTCTTTATTAAAAAAAGCTTCTCGTATAGTGCCACTATGCACATGACAGATATTCAAAAACTGTTGAGGTCACCATGCTAAGAAAATTGAACTCTATGACTATACTGAATATATTTTTTTTTTTTTGCCAAAAAAATGTTTATATAAAAACCGCAAAAACACTGCCCTTAACTTGATTTACCTACATCCCCACATTAACAACTAAAGCTAGTAATGGTTCTCATGATATAATACACTGTAGACCCTTCATGTATTCTTTAGCTTCCACTCTCACGTGTCTTGTTTGCGAGTGTATATGTCACAAATTTACTATAGTAAAATTAGAACATAGTTGCTTTTCTAACACTTCATCACATATTTTGAGTAAAATATGTTATATTTGGTTTTTATAATGATAAGCCGAAACCACTTTGTCTCGAATCTCGATCTTGCATATGAATCCTAATCCTATAAAATATGATAAGCATAAGTGTTTAAATTTTCCACCTTGGTATTGTTTTTGTTTTTTTGCCTTAAATTATGATTTTGTTCACATTAAGCCTGGGGACTGATTGTTGTCCTTTAGTTGTGTTGGCATAATCCACTATTATTATTATTATTATTATTATTATTATTATTATGTGTTCTGTCTTACGACCGGTCCATTCCTTTTGTCAGTGAACTTATACCGCCAGTGCATCCTGTTCTTTGTCTCCTCCTTAAGCTCCCAGAATTTTCTTATTTCAATCAAATCCTCCAATATTTGAATCAATTTCCTTCCTAATCTCCTCTTTCCCTCAACCTTTCCTTCTATGAAATCGCGCAGAAGACAGTTTCTACAAATGATGTGCCGTATCCAATTTTCTTTGTATTGAAGAGAAATGATTATCTTCTCACCCTCTTTTCTTAGAACTTATTCATTTGATCCCCTGTCTTTCCACCTGATATTCTCAAGTATTATCCAGCACCATATTTCAAAATTCTTCGAGTATTTTTCTATCTTCTTAAGAGACCAAATTTCTGCTCCATACAGCGTGATGCTCCAAATGTGGCATGTTATCAGTTTATCCCTCAGTTCCAAACTCAACTTGCTAGTTAGCAGTAATATCTTCTTGTTGAAAACTTCCTTGACCATGGTGATCCTTGACCTAATTTCCTTGATGCTCTAGGCATCCTTTGTCAGCGGACATCCCATGTACTTAAACTGCTCTATGTTTTTAAACTCCTGGTTTCCAATTTTGATTTTATGCAACTCTTTATTTTTTGAAATCACTTTAGACTTCTCATTGTTGATCTCCATGCCTTATCTTCTCCCTATCTGCACCAGCTGGTCCATCATTTCCTGAAATTCTTCTTTATTTTTTGAAATCACCATCACCTTAGACTTCTCATTTTGATCTCCATGCCTTATCTTCTCCCTATCTCCAACAGCTGGTCCATCATTTACTGCAATTATTCTTTATTTTTGGACAGCAATGCTAGATCAGCTGCGTATTTTATTGTATTGATGACATGTCCTCTTATTCTGAAATTGTCACACCCCTACCAGGTCTCTCTGACCAACCACTATCCATAAAAATTAAATAGACTGGGTGACAAACAGAATCCCTGCCTCACTCTTCTTGTATATCTACGCTGTTGATATCCCCATCATTCAGGCTTACCTTCACTCGCTGTCCCAGATATAGGCTTGCAATCAGTCTTCTGTCCCTCTAGTTGATGCCAATCTTCTTGAGTATTTTCATTCGTTTCTTCCACTTCTATCTATCGAACGCCTTTTTACAGTCGATGAAATCAATGTAGACCACTTTATTTACTTCCAGCCCTTTCTCTGAAATTATTATCAGCATCCCGATGGCATCTTTGGTATAATTTTTCATTTTCTGAATCCCAATTTGTCTTCTTCATACCACTTTCAATTTTCTGTTCCAGTCGCCTGTTGAGTATTCTAGCCCTACATGAGAGATGAGGCTTATGATCATATAGTCACTGCAATTCTTGGCTTGTTTCTTCTTTTTTTTAGAGCCATCATGGTTACGTCTAGAAAGTATTCGGGTCATTCTCCTGTTTTGTAGATTCTATTTGTAAGTTTTGTCAGAACCATTACTCCGTTGTTTCCCAGCTCCCTCAGGAGGTAATCTGGTTTGTCGTCATCTCCGGTATATTCCCTTCTTCACATATCCTTTATGTCTCTCTCCACTTCACTCTTTAAAATGCTGGCTACTTTATCATGTTCCTCTACCTCGTCTTCAGCTTCAATCTACTTGTTCCCTGGTCAATTTTCCTTGTAGCACAATTATTATGGAAGATATAGATAGTAATTAAATGTACTCGTATAACTGTCAAGGATGTCCTGGAATTTAATGACAAACTTTAATTTTCATTCAAAAGGTTTCTCATCTAATGCCGCTATGCTCATGTCATGACAAATATCCAACAACTGTTGATATCACCACAACGTGAAGAAAATTAAATTATATGTTCCTACAGGAAAAATATTTTATTTTTTAGCCCAAAAAAATGTTTGCTATAAAAACTGTAAAAACATTTTTCCTTATCTCTCGTTTCCTACATTCCCATTCCTACGAAAACATTGGTTGCGTGTACGGGATATAAGAAAGTGTTGGATAAAGATTAATATAACGTTCTCTCTTTTTGCCACACTGTTGTTGACGGCATGTTGGTCTCTTCCGCGTGAGCTGTTATGACGGGAATGTTGGTAGTAACAGGAGCACCAACTTTTTTACTTTAACATTCCCTCTACTCCCCCGTTACAAAGTGAGAGAAGGCGAAAGCTATTGAAGACTTCCTGTTGCCCCCTCCGGGAGTCCTCATTTCCTTAAAGGCTGAGGGTGTGAGGGGGGGGGGGACTTGTCGCAAATACTGGTGCTCTTTCGGTGAAAGAAAGGGGTGCAGGAAATTACTTGTTCAGCCGCCGGAACCGGGTAGACAAGCACGTGAAACAAAACTTACGCTCCGTAACCACGCCCCCAACCCAATTTATACCACCCCTGTCTCCAGACTCATGTGTGGGGATATATTAGTCGTAATTGGTAGTGCCTGGTTCGGAATGGAGATATTGGTTACCTACTTGAAAATAATTGTTTTTTTTTTTCATTTTTTAACCCAAATGTTATTTTCTCATTTATTTTCAGCTCCATATTTTAACATCTATTTGAGCTATATGCTTATTTATTAATTACGATAATGGGCTAAGGATGAGGAAAGTTGAATTTAGAGGAAATGTAGCCATATTTGCGTTAAGGTAAAATGGAAAACTACTTAGAAAAACCCACCCTGAGTACACCCAATCGGGATTGAATCACGATCTCCCCATCATCAGCAGTAAATTTCAAAATTAGCGCCTTAGACTATGTGGCCACTGAGGTGGGTCACAAGGGTTACTAAATCATATTTCTCTATTTATTTTTGTCACCACATCTCACCACTTGTTCGGGCTACATGCATATGAACTAATTACGCTACTGTGTTAGGGATGGGGAAAGTTTAATTTAGAGGAAATGTACCCACATTTGTGTCAAGGAGAATGGGAAACCCTTTAGGAAAATTCCCCTTCATTACATACGATTGGTATTCAATCCTCAGCCTTCTCAACATCGGTAATTTAGTTTATTATGAGAGTGCCGCCTTCAAACATTCGGCCACTGAAGTGGGCGACGAATTTTATTCTTAGGGGCACTAGGTTAAGGGTATTTAAAAGAAGATACACCAATATTCATCCGGAAAAAAAAGATGAAAAAATTCAACATGCGAGTAAAAACAGCACCCTCTAATACACGCAGCTGAAATTCAAACCCATATACCTCACCGTCATAGGTAGCCCAGTATAATGCTAGCTTGACGATGTAGACTGTGTGATCACTGTTGAGGACCTTCCTCCTTTAAGTTTTCGTGCACCTTCCTCCTCTTCCGTTTTTAGTCTCTTTGTCTCGTATTTATTTGCATCATTTGCATAGCAAGGACGTTCTTGGGCGTTGGTGGTTGTTTATTTACCCTCTGCCAGTTTCCCACCAAGTTCGTCTACAATCAGTCTCACCCGCTTGCTAAGCCTAAAGGTCGATTCACACAGAATGCTAAGCTAAGCTATGTTGTGCTGTGCTGTCCTTTGCTAATACTTTGTAAATTTTGTTTCACACTCATTGCTAACTAAGCTAAGCAATGGTCCCTCTTTTCACTTCAGAACTAGGTGTTGTTTCTTTCTGGTCTGCCCCGGTGAAGTTTAGGTATGGCGTTCTTCAAAATGACTTGTTTGAGTTCAGATGATAGTACTAAGGAAGAAAAGATGCTGTTTTGGAAGTTGAAGAAAATTTAGGAGGTGGAGGTTTGACTTGTTCAATTAATGTTTCCATTTTAATAAAAAAACATTTATTAGATATAAAACCTAAATGGAATATTACTTAAATACACGTGAAACCAACTGAAAACTCAACTTCAACCCTTTAGTTATTTTCACCAAACCAGTACTATGTCTGTTCAACACGGAGCCCAAGTTGCGTTATGTGCATGCGCAACTTAAGATGGCTCAAGATGGGAGATGGAAAAATTGCCCGGCCAGCTTTCGGGAAAAACATAGCGCGGCGTAGTAAGGCATATCTTAGCTTTCTGTGTGAACCAACACATTTAAATACATGGTCCGCTATTTTTCAAAGGAGTTAGCAGAGCAAATCTTAGCTTAGTTTAATGTCCTGTGTGTACCGGCCTTTAAACACGATATGTTTGCTGCTTCAAAAGAGAAGGGACTACAATCAAAATGTTGGAAAACTCAATTTCAAACAAGGAATTAAGACATATAAAACCCACACATGTGTTCACGTGCTCAAAAAATCAGTCTCATGTTGTCTAGTTCTTCATCGATGAGGATGGCCGGTTTCTGAATCCCGGCAGGGTGTAGGGGCTTAAAGAGTCAGTTTTTAACCAAATAGTTTCCCATTATCCCCCCATGCAAATGTTGGACATTTCCTACGCCACGGTGACCTGGTGGTCTAGGGGTAAGGTGTCAGACTTATATGCTGGCGGCCGGGGTTCGATCCTCGGTCCCGGCATAGATTTATCTGATTACCAAACCCTTCCTTCACCTCTGACAAGACATCTTGTGAATGTGAGGAATGTCAGGCCTCCACCGTGGTTCGGATTCCACGTTAAACTGTAGGTTCTTCATTTCATCTCACAATCACCCTACCATTACACATTAGCGTAGGTGCGTATAACCCGAACGGGTAGTAAGACGCGGTGCTAATAATAATAATAATAATCCTACACCACCATCGTCATTTTGAATTCAGTAGTGTCGTTAAATGATGATGTTTCGAAAAATTAAAAAGGTGTGGTGAACGAAGGGGAAAAAAACGATAAAAACGAAAAATAAAAAATGTTTGATAAAATAATTATTTTTATTTATTTAAGTTCTCCACATATTATTACCCAACCGGGATATTTTTATGTAACTAGAGAATTAAAGTAGAATTTAGTAGAAATATACCCAAATTCGTATCGTGGTAGAGGGAGAAATCCTCAAGAAAAAATTACCTCATGACATGCGGGCCGGATTCAAACCCTGAACTTTTCATAAATGGCAACCGTAACTAGATAGGAGTGATGTTTAATCCGCTTGACAACGTATGAAAATAATTAACTAGCTAGTTATTCGTTTTAAGCCGAACTCAGTGGCTTACTCATATCTGTTTCCGATCGGCTGAACACAATCCTGCTACCCTGTACAAATATCATTTTAAATTGCGTGGTTCATGATGAATTTCTGATATACGCGTGTCGTACACTACTTTAGCTAATTTGTAGAAGGGCGCTATTGCTGGTGCGCTTGCGCGGGTTATTGTATAGCTGGTTTGCTCGCGTGGAATATAATAAACAGGCGCTATTGCTGGTGTGCTTGCGCGTGTTATTGTATAGCTGGTGCGCTTGCGTGTTATATTATAGAGCTGGTGGATTTGCGCGGGATATCATACAGCTGGTGGACTTGTATAAGATATTATAGGACTGGTGCACTTGCGCGAGATATTTTAGAGCTGGTGGATTTGCGCGGGATATTATAGAGCTGATGGATTTGCGCGGGATATTATAAATCTGGTGCACTTACATAGGATATTATAGGACTGGTGCAATCGCGCGAGATATTATAGAGCTGGTGGATTTGCGCGTGATATTATAGAGCTGATGGATTTGCGCGGGATATTATAAATCTGGTGCACTTACATAGGATATTATAGGACTGGTGCACTCGCGCGAGATATTATAGAGCTGGTGGATTTGTGCGTGATATTAGAGAGCCGATGGATTTGCGCGGGATATTATAAATCTGGTGCACTTGCATAGGATATTATTATAGGACTGGTGCACTCGCGCGAGATATTATAGAGCTGGTGGATTTGCGCGGGATATTATAAAGCTGGTGCACTTGCATAGGATATTATTATAGGACTGGTGCACTCGCGCGAGATATTATAGAGCTGGTGGATTTGCGCGTGATATTATAAAGCTGGTGCACTTACATAGGATATTATAGGACTGGTGCACTCGCGCGAGATATTATAGAGCTGGTGGATTTGCGCGAGATATTATAGAGCTGGTGGATTTGCGCGGGATATTATAGAGCTGGTGGACTTGCGCGGGATATTATAGGACTGGTGGATTTGCGTGCGATATTATAGAGCTGATGGACTTGAGTGGAATATTATAGGACTGGTGGATTTGCGCGCGATATTATAGAGCTGGTGCACTTGTGTGGGTTATTATAGAGGTAAGAAGTGGCTCCTCAAACTGTAGAAGTCTAGAGCCTGTTTGATAGATTGGAGACGAAACTTGCAATTTAAAATTTAATTTGTACAGAAAGGAAAAATGAAAAAAAACCTGTAATTTTAACATAATTTTTAGTACCGGCTTGATTAATGGGTAGGGGCTTATAATAGGGAAATAATAAGAACTGCCCTAGCATTTTCTGAAAGGTTGGAAAACCACTATGTTGTACCTGACCGGTCTTGAACTAATGTCTCCCTGACTAACAGCCATACCCGCTACCAGCATCCAGTCTCTTGATGGTTAAGTGAATATAAAAATAAGTTTTTTGGTTGTAGTAAAGTAGTTAAGTTTATTTTTACAGCACACGATGCAAAAACAAAAGGTATAAACGTAATAAAGATGCTGAGCTGTCCATAGGATCAGTCCTAATAGCTGGACATCAGACAGGTCCCAGGTTCGATTCCAGTATCCAAAGTTGTTATTTTTTGCTTAATTGAATTTAATGCGTTAGAAAAGTGGTATCTTACCTTAAATAACGAAAAACTATGTATATATATATATATATATATATATATATAAATAGGGTGTTTGAAAACAAGATTCTTAAGAAAATATAAGGCACAAAAAGGAATGAAGCTACTGGATGCTGGAGGAGGTTATATAATGATGAGTTACATAATCTGTACTCATCACAATACATTGTTAGGATAATAAAGCCTCGTAGATTATTGTGGGCAGGACATATAGCGCGAATGGAGGAATCAAGAATCGTTTTCAAGGTGTTAACTGGTAAACACAATAGGAAGAGATCATTAGGACGACCTAGATGCAGATGGGAGGATAACATTAGAATTAACATGATAGAGGTAGGGTGTAATGAGGGGAACTGTATGAAACTAGCTTAAGATATTTATAAGTGCGGCAGTGAACTTTCGAGTTCCTAGAGCCATAGAGTAAGTAAGATATGTTATTTTTTATTCCAAATTGCAACGAGGTTAAAAAAAATTGTAGATGCATTTTCTGTAAGCTACTCTTATTATTCCCAGCTTAGCACCCAGGGGTAGGGGACGGGGGTGCAGGGATTTGAGGGGAAGTAGTAAGTGGGGCGGTTGTCATCTATCTTCCCTCCTGATCGCAAATAGTTTTAATACATTATGAACACATATTAAGTAAAAAAATTGTTATAGATCATTAGATATGTGTCAGATAAATATACTAAACTTTAAGACTAGATTTAGGACAATATATTTAGAAGGTCTAACCTTAGGGTTTACACAACAAAAGGTGCTACTGAAATTAAAAACAGGGCGAATAAGTAAGTAAACAATAGGTTCAAAAGATTATATTAATTACCCACTCTCTCCAAAGTAAATTGGTTGATAAGATAATGCTTATTCCCACTTCTTAAACTTAAACGTTAAAAACCTTTATGTCCAACATACTATTAGAATTGTTTAAGGCGTTCGATTTTTTTAACCCTTCACCTTATCACTAATCCCCAAAATTAAAATTTGTATTAATCTTGTATCTTTATATATATCATTATTGAAGTAATAACCGTTATAATAAGAACACTTTTAATATTTTAAAACCTCTTTTTAGCAATTGGATTATTAATTATATTTCAAATAATTTCAATTTGATTAATATTATTAATTTTAACGTAAAACAGTCGATCATTTTATTTAAAGAATTTAAGTTAGGATGGGACTGTAGGGGACGCTAGAAAATGGTAAGTACTCTAGCAGTTTTTATAGTTAAACATTTTTTGATCAAAATAAATAAAAAATTATACAGTAGAAGCAATCACTATCAAAATTTCTTGCATACCTGTCAAGCGTGTCCTGGAATTTAATGACAACTTTTTATTTTCATTTAAAAAAGTTAGTCATTTAATGCAGCTATGCTCATGACAGATATTCAACAACTGTTGAGGTCACCATGTGAAGAAAATTAAGTTCTATATTTCTACTAGAGAAATATTGTATTTATTTGGTGGGGGGGGGGGGAAGGTTTTTTCTAGAAAAACTACAAAAACACCTACCTTTTCTCACGTCCCCTACGGTTCCACCTTTATTATTCTATATAAATACATTTACTGAGGTAGCGGTAGACTATTTTTAGGTGTAGCTCATGCCTATTAATTTCGATCAGGCTCGTATGGGTGGTCACATGGTCTAAAACGTCACTATCACAATGTACCCGTCATCCAATGACAGCTAAATCAGGGCTTGAAGTGCGGTCAGGTGTATTAAGTGGTGCTTCTGAATGGCTTTCCACAGTCTGTTCACACGTTCTATCATCATTAGCTTCCTCATCCTTACCCAATTAGTGTTAATTTGTGGAAGGCCCTAGCTGGTGCAGCCCAATTTTCATAGGAAAGGCCTTATCTGTAAGGCTAGGAAGCTCCTAGATAAAATTTCACGTATTCATACGTCAAGTCTTTGACCTGAAGCTGTCTCTTTTGATAAACATTATCAATAACTATAATATAGCACAAACAATATTGTAAAGAGTTATCACTGTTGGTCTAAATAAAATAGGTTTGTATTTTTTTAAAGGCCCTTACTATGAAAATTGGACTTTCATAAGGTGCGTCACAAAAAAAAAAACATTCAGTATAACGGCAGAATCTTCCCCGGGCTATGCATGACGTTTCCAAATAAGATAATTTATTTGAAACACTAATTCCCTCTCCGATAGACACCTTCAAACCAATTAACTAGACATCTAATTAAAACCTCATTAATTAACCTTTGGTAATTTTGTGTTTGGTTCTGAACAGTGAAATTAAACGTTGATAAAAATCCGTGCATGATAGCTCTAGCTTTTTTTGATATCTAGGTACAAAAGTTGTTGAGAAAAATAGGTATGTATTCGTTCACAGCACGAGTATTTCTTGTCACCTTGACAAGTCAAACCACACAACTTTTAAGAGCGATAAAAAACAAATAATTTGCGAAACATAAAATATGAAACTATTTTTAGTTGTTTATCAGCTGTTAGAAAAGGTCAAACTTATCGTTAATGGACAATAGTCAAAAACTGTGCTGTGCAGCTGGCCTTAAACACGTGCTTAAAAATGAATTTTGCTCTGGTAGAGAGAGTCATATAATCCACTGTCCATCCCCATGGCTAACCGCTGATGGGGAGCTCGAGGTTCGAATCCCAGCCTTGTGTACTAAGCGTTTGGTTTTCCAAAATGATTCCCCCCTCTTTCTACATGCAGTTTCGGGTACATTCCCACTCAATGTAACTAAATGCGTTTATACAGGATGGGTAGTAAGACGCGGTGGAGAAAAAAATACATCGGAGATCTACTCATACTTTCTAGTGTGTTTTTTATGTTTGTATTTTTCCACAGGATTTTTTTTATTTCACTGCTTGAGTAGGGATGAATAAGAAATATTTGAGAGAAAATACACCCAGTCATGATTCGAGCCCCAACTTCTCCATCGCTGGCAAGCCATACCAAATGAGCCGGCAAATTAGTCCGCATCTATCTATCCATTGTTGATTCCGTCGAGAAACCCTTTCATTGAAATCTTAAAGCTAACTTAATATATACTTCCTTACACCTGCATGCAATCACTTTTATTAACTAGCTTATTATGTTCAGTACGTTTAGGCTAATGAATAATGAGCTAATTTTTCATCATATCCTTTCTTCTTACGCTGCTACATATAGCCCAGCTGGAAACCAAGAGCTGTGTTGAAGGTACGAGGATTATGTTTGAGCAAATATTTACCAGGAGAACATAGCAAAATAAGAGGTCATCAATTATAGCTAGTAATACTGTAACCGTTTGGTGTTGTCAATAAATGTTTGTTACATTGATCATATTTTTCACCTAAACAAATACAAATATTAAAAGAATATATGTTATGAGTTGAAAAAATAGTAAATCCATTTTAGTACAATTGTAGCTACTAATAAATATATATATATAACAAATATAAATATAAACAAAAGGTGAGAGTATTTAAAATTCTAAGGCATTTTTTAACGATTTTTTAATACAAGAGAACGGTAACTGTTTTTTTCTCTTATATTCTGCCAATTGTAATATATAAATACATATAACTACGTTATCTCCTCTTTTTTTGTGTGTGTCTTTTAATTAATATTCTTGTAATACACGGTGACTAAAAACTTTTATCATAAAATTCCTTAACATTTGCAGGTTTTCCAGACAACATTCAAAATTATTCTCGAACTAACCATTCTACAAATTTTCTTGATGAATAAAAATGTATTCATTTATTGCATTGCTCTTATATTTTCAAACACAATACTAATGGCTACTAAATATCTACATTATTTTAAGTTCTTTTTATCCAGTGTTTATTTAGTGTTTTTGGTAATATATGCTTGCCCGTTTAAATGTACAACCATATCAAATCAGCAGAATGCTATATCTAGACAATGCATTTTGTTGGAAAAAGCGAATATCTCACTTATGTTTAAATATTTAAGTGCATAAATAGTCAAATATTTAGATTAGCTAATTTTTCCTTATTTTTGACTAATTTCCCTTACAATTCCTTATTTTCTCTGTCTGAGATTCAAAAACTCCACGATTTGTCCAAGTTTTTCTTGTATGTAGCCACCACGTAATAACTTACCTTTAGAACCATCGAGGCTGTCTTGTAGCGTTTATCTTTTCTGTCGCCAAGCTACGCTAGCAGCGCTGCAACTAGTGCTCTCTAGGATTTATATATTAACTAGTAAACTGGTTTTTTGGCACTATCAAAAAATGTTACCTAATTTCTAGTCTTTTGATGTGAATATAACAATTGTATTATTTAAAGTATACATAACTGTAGAGCATGGATTTGAAAACGCTGCCCTTTGTTTTCACCAGGAATCTGTGATAGGTGGTTCTGGGTTCGGTCCCTCGCTGGGTCGCCCTGGAAGCCCCGGTCCTAAGGGTGAGCCAGGAGTTTCGGGGATACCTGGAGTCTCTGGAGAGAGGGGAGTACCTGGGAGTAAGGGAGACAGGGGTGATGCTGGACTTAAGGGGCCCAAAGGAGATAGAGTGAGTACACACCAACAGCTGTCGTGAGACTCTGCCCGTCTCACGTTCGATTAACGGGAATATTAGGTACAAAATTACGCGGAAAGCGCATTGAAGCACGCTTTTCTGTATTCATAACTTGACAACAGATAATTTGGGATCATCGACAAAAATTTTAATCAGAACAATTATTACCCATTTTTAAAATTTGTTGTATTAAAAAATTAATGCTACGGTGCACCGCACAGACTTTCTCTTTTAGCTTAAAATTTGCTAAAACTTTTAAGACTTGTGAAACTAAATAATATACATTGTTGCAGAAACACTCCACAAAAAACTTAAGTGAAATAATATACACTGTTACAGGAACGTCTCTGTTCACTCAATTTAATATTTCATAGTGCCACATTTTTTTATGATTTTTTTTTTTAGTTCAGAATCTAATGGTTTAGTAAAAATATATTCCAAACTAAAATATGTTTATTGGAATAGTGCTACAATTTTTAAGCGGTAAAGTTATTTCATATCTCAAATAGTCGCGGATATATGATAAATATTATAAATTTTTTCTTCTCTAAAGTAACCTTAAAGTCACTTTAATAGAAAAACGAGGATTGCCCTTTTGTTTGTATTGCTAACAATGTTTGGATACCAAATTTAATTAAAATCGTTCAAGCTTATTTTGAGAATATAGATTTTTTTAAATACTTTTTTTCCTTCAGTAAAATCCCCTTAAATTTAGGGTTTGATCTAATTCTAAGTTCCCCACGAGGGAACTTTATGAAAATCCTGATACCAAGTTTAAGCCTAATCGGTAAAATGGTTTCAGCTCTAGTCCAAGACACAAACAGCAGCGCAAAAACAACTTTTTTTGTTTCAGGGGGGTCATGAAACGTCGACATTTATCAAAATTTTGACTCCTTTCTTCTTTTTTTTTACTATCACAATACATCTCTCTCCGAAGGGTCGAGAGGAAGTAAAAACATTGTAAATTATAGTTTTTCCAGTTTCAATTCCTACTACAGAAAACAGCACCACAATGCGATATCTGGTTCTAGCTTTATTACCTATATATAAGTTCAGTTCCGTTCTGGCATGAGACGAGCTCTTAGTCCGGGTGGTACCGCATCTGTTTACTGAGATAATGGGTGCGGGTTTAGTTCCCAGCATGGCCTAAAAAATATATTCGTGATATTGGGAATTCTGATTTCAAAGATATACATTTACAGCAGTGGAATTGGGTGTTATATCTGTCCTAGAATTAATTTAGTTTGTAAGACGTGATTTTATATAGGGCATAATCACTTTGTTTAGAATGTGTAGGCTAAGGAGGCCACCTACCTTGGTGCTGAGACACTGCAGGAGTCCAATAATCCCGAGTTATTAAAGAAGTTGCGTGTCATTTAAAAAATATTATTCAAGACAAATTAGAGAATCAACATTATTCAAGGCCTAAAAACTCTATTTTTAAGGTTAAATTATTGCAAAAATATTAATGAAATATGAAATTAACTTATTTTAAACATCGTTTCAAGTAAAATGTTGCATATCTGAGATCAATGTAAATGGTTAGAAACCTATATATAGCCTTTCCCCAAGCAATAAATATTTCTTAACACACTCATAACATAAAATTCATAAAGGTTTTATTAGTTTTAAAGATTAATAGTTGATATATCCTTAAATACCACAATTTTTTAGTTTAGGTTCAAAAAGTACACACTAAAGACCCTTAGTAAACACTATCATCAGGTAAAATATATCAATTAATCTTGATTGGCTTAGATTAATAGAACAAACCAAATCTGCTTGTGACAGGGTTACCAAGGGGCACAAGGACCACAAGGATTCAAAGGAGAACCCGGCAGTCCAGGGATTGATGGCCTTCCAGGATTTCCAGGAGCAAACGGGCGAGATGGGAGTAAAGGACAGAAGGGTATGACTTCATTCAAACCAATTCGTAAATAAGAATCCATGTCAACAAAATCGTAGATCAGCAGTTTTTCAACCAGTGTACCACAAAGGACCAGCATGTGTTTTGGGAAAGCTTGAGGGACGATCATAAAGAAGCGAGAACAACATTTTAAGAATAAAATTAAATATTTTAAAATCTATGATCGACATTATTTTTAAAAATAACACAATTATTATTAAAATTTTAGGTATTGAACTTTTAAACACAATCTTAAGGCTCTTGGTCTTGTCGAGTGAAAGTCTAAAACTTATTTTGTGGGATAGTGGGCGGGAGGGTGAAAGGCGCGGCGTGGCTTCACAACTGACCAAAGTATCCTTTCGCACCAACAAGAACAGATGGATCACAGAAACCGTAGATGGCGCCAGCTACCGGACAGGTCTTGCGGAAAAATCATACGTTTGAAAATATCTACTTTCTCGAGTACAAGTGAAATTTTTATATTAATATTTTCAACACCCCTTCTAAGATAATGTATAAGTGTTTATTAATTGTTACATTTTCTTATTTTTTGTTATGAATCCGGCAGTTTTCTAATGAAAAATGTCAATTTTATCGATATTTGATCACTGTTAAAATTTTAGAGGAGGTGTGCATAAAAAAAAATTAGAACTTAATCAACATGCTTATATTCTTGAACAAACTGTTTCCGAAAAGAAAATTGCAAAACAATAAAGTTTCTTGAAGATAGCCGTGTGTTTTCATGGCTCTGAATTTCCACGCCAAATGAAAAGGGCCAATCACCTTAATACTTTATTTTTTTAAATAACACCACTATTAAAATACTTAATACTATATTTTTAATGATAAAATATCACCTTAAATATGTGATGGTGTACCTGAACAATTTTAGCGTCTTGTTCAGTGTGCCGTGAGTTGAAAAAGGTTGAAAATCGCTGTCATATATTGTAGATATCAAGAAATATTTAGAAAATACAAACACACTTTTTACTTTTGAATCTCGAATCCGAATCTGAATTCAAGGAAATATTATGAACATAAGAGGAAACACATATAATAGAATAATAGAAAATAGTAAACAGTGTTAACATTATTTCTTATAATTCATTAACATCCCTAATCCTCACACAAAATATGTCCTCAGTGTTAGAACCAACATAACAAATGGCTCTGTGTAATAGTGCGTTTGTTTTCAGGTGGGTCAGGTGACATTGGTAAGCCTGGTCCTCCTGGGCCTCCAGGCCAAGCTGCTGCCATCTATCCATCTGACGATGGGGATTTTGTCGGGTCTGGGCTAGGACCAGGTAGTGTGTCCTGATTTTGAGGAAACTTTGATTTCCCGTCAATTAAGAATTAAATAAAAATATGAATTCCTTTTCTTTTCTGCTGGTTGGTATTATTTGGGGTAATCTTGTGACCAGCCTTTGGTACTGAACACAAGTGGTTTTTTTTAATATTCATGTCTTAAAACTCATTCAGGTTATACGCGTATGTACTAATTACTCTAATGTGTTAGGGATGGGGAAGGTTAAATTTAGGTAAAATTCGCCTTCATTTGTGTGGAGGGAGAGTGGAAAACCATTTAGGAAAAACCACCTCCAGTGCACCCGACTGAGATCGAACCTCGATCACCCCATCATCGACAGTCAGTCTATTGAGAGGGTAGAACCTTAGACCATGCGGCCACCGAAGTGGGTAGACACAGAAGTTATTTAACGGATTAATCTAAGGGGTAAGAATTAGGAGGGAGTTCAGAAGAATTGAACCTACAATTATGTGAAGAGGGGATATGAAAACATATTTAAAGCCACCCTTAAGTGCACCCAGCAGAGATTAAAACCTAGACTTGACAATCCAGTATATCGCACGTTTGATGCCTTGGACTACATGATCAAACGTTGACGTTTTTCTCAAGAAAATACACTCGAAATCCTTATTCTTAGCAAATATTTCTCATCTCAATATGCAGGACTTGAGAATCTAATATAAACAATCGTATAATCAATAAACTTCCATGTGATGGAGATCTTTGGGTACTGACCATCTATCCACAAGAAACTCTGGTTTTAACTCCAGTTGAGATTAATTGTAGCCTTTATGTGGTTCAAAAACAGGGAACAATTGATTGCTTTTTAGTTCACTATAATTTTGGTTCCAGGCACTAATAAAACTAGTTGTGTTTTAGAGCTTAAAAATCAATATAATATTTATTAACAACCAGGATTTAAATGAAACTATTAAAATATATATTTTATCTGAAAACGAGTGATAATTTACATATTTATTGTAGTCTGTATGTAAAACATATTTACACATTTTGTATCTACTATTTTTTTAGTGTAAATCAAAATAAAATTATGAAACTGTAAAGTGGTTTGAATATAAAAAAAAAACATTGTTTCAAGTATTTGTAAAAATATTTTATATATAACTAAAGAACAGTCAATTATAATAAATCAATAATTGAATTTGGGCATGCTAATTGAATGAATTCAAATTTAAAATATAATTATTTCCAATGATTAAAAAAAAAGATCTATTTCTATAGCTTAGAAACTTACATCTGAAAGGAAATAGAGAATTTTTAAATGTTGTAATGAATATATATTTTTATTTTAGGTCGTGTTGGTGGTCTGAAAGGTGACCCGGGTGAATTGGGTCCTAAAGGTGACAAGGGTGAACAAGGCACCAAGGGTGAGAAGGGAGACAGAGGAACTAGTGGATTGCCCGGTATTCCAGGAGCCAACGGAAATCAGGTAGAATTACTTTATTGATCCAGAACTATGGTCTCCAACTAGCGACCCAAAATGATTTTTTTTCCCCAACAATTTTTTTGGAAAAGTAATCTAATGTGTAATGGTAGGGTGATTGTGAGATGAAATGGAGGACCTACAGTTTAACGTGGAATCCGAACCACGGTGGAGGCCTGGCATTTCCCACATTCACAAGATGTCTTGTCAGAGGTGAAGGAAGGGTTTGGTAATCAGATAAATCTGTGCCGGGACCGAGGATTGAACCCCGGCCGCCAGCACAGAAGTTTGACACCTTACCCCTAGACCGCCAGGTCACCCTATTTTAATAATAACTGTTTGTGGTCAACCTCAGTGGTCTTGAGGTAAGGTGCTTACCTCTGAATCCAATGTTCATGGGTTCAAACCCAGTTGGGATCGACGGATCTTTCTTGAGTGATTAAAGTCTACAGCACAAATTTCTTCAGAGGGGAAGTAAAGCCATCGGTCCCATGTCGATTGTGGCATGTAAAAATACCTTTCCCGGCAAAATTGGTAAGCCCTATTGCTCTCTCTTAAAGACAATCTCGTGTCCTGGTATATTCTGTCATGTCAGAAAGTGCACATTTAATACCTTAATTAAATGAGAAAATAAAAGTGTATCAGAGTGTGTCATATTTCCTTAACCACACTAACCTACTGCTAGACTAATGTGTACAAATGTGGCCCTAGGATAGTTTTAAGTTGAAAACCCCTGATCTAGATAGTATCACGTTCTACATTATAATGTGAGTACATTTTTCCTCAACTATACCCTCCTCATCCCTACCCCTCCATTAGTGTGAATACGCAATGAGTCCAAACAAGTAGTGAGATCATTAGACATATATCTGGTTTCTTAATTATATTATAATAGATTTTCTCTAATATAGCTAAAGTCAATATTTTACCTTTTAATTCCTATAGCTAATATATGAAAAAATAAGGCATTGTGTTAGCCCGCGGGCGAGCTATATAGACTGAGCTGCCACCCTATGTTGGTGAAGATAGTGCCAACATTTCCAGAAAGATGGTGTCATTTGGCTAACACAACGAAATCTCAGGTCGTTAATCTCAGTCTTCTAGGCCGGAGCTGCTACTTTTTTATTCAAGTAGCTGCTAATTTATCCCCACGAGGCTAATTTTGACACCGTTACAGACCCATTGCGTCACAGAGAAATCTGGAAGTCCCGGGAATCAAACCCAAGACCTCAGGAGCTGTAGCCAGAAACTCTGACAACTAGATCACAGAGATGGTCACTTATATATGAATGGGTTGTAAAATCTAATTTATGTGAATATTTTCTTCTATTTGTTTTTCACAGTTTTTTTTTTTTGCTAACACAGGTAATAATTATCTGTACTACATTGTGAACACGCAAGTACATAGCTCATGCATGTGTGTTGGTGTATGACGCAGGGCGCAGCAGGGGAGAAAGGCGAACCTGGTCTTATAGGCCCTCTGGGTCCACCAGGTACCCCCGGCCTAAAGGGCGAGCGGGGGGAGAGAGGCCCCCCTGGTCCAGCTACTGTCACTGGAATGGAGGGGGAGTTCATCACCATTAAGGGGGAGAAAGGAGAGCATGGCAAGAGGGGAAGAAGAGGCAAGCCAGGCCCTCCTGGACCCCAGGGGCCCCCGGGGAAACCTGGCACTCTTGGCGAGATGGGAATGCCGGGCTGGATGGTAAGTTTAAGGATGAGGGTTTGCCTTAGTCGAGCGTTTGATCTTACACTCAGTAATTAATCACCGCCAACTATGGCCATAATACATATAAACACCGTTAAACCAATTGGAGAAGTTGATTAATATAACACCTTAGTTCAGTCGATAGTGCATCTGCCTACTGAACTAAGGGTCCCGGGTTAGATCCCAAACATAGCCAAAAAATTTATCATTGATTCAATTGGGGCTTACCCTTTCACATTGATGAATTAATGGCCAGGGAACTGTCTGTTATTGTCCTAGAATTATTTCAAAGTAAGCTATGGGTTGATATATTCAATTCATTAAGAAAGAGCATGTTGACTATCATAAGTTAAATAAATAAGATAAATTAAGTATAGTAAAATCAAATTGCCTAAAGTGTTGTTCTCATGTTAGATTGGCCTGCTAACGACATGATCGGGGTTCAAATCTTGGTCGAGTCTACTGAGGGTGGATTTTTCTAGATGGTTTGCCTCTTATATTTACCTGTAAATGCGGGTACACTTCCTACAAATATCCCTACCCTATTAGAGTAATTATCATGTATGCATATTGCATGAGTAGGTAGTAAGACACAGTTATAAAATTATATTAAAAGTTACATTCTATAATTTAATAAGATATATGGCAGAATGTACAAGGAGAACAAACAAACACAGTTTACTCTCTATTCTCTGGAGGTAATCGGTCATTACAACTTAATCAATCAACCTAACTTTAATTCTATCAGAACTCTTCATGGTAGAGTGTGATACGTAAATCACAAACCAACTAGTGTTAGTTTGCTTTTAGTTGTTCTTATATTTCTTATGCAATTACAGTCCGAATTTCATTGGAAGAACCTTTTATGAAATTTAAAAAAATTACAAGAACCATTTTCACATAGGTATTCATACATTAAGGCACATAAACTGTACTTTTGACATTTAAAATAACACTAATCATATTTTAAAATGTTATTATTACCGGTATTTACCAAAAAAAAGTATCTGTATTTAATAAGATGTTCTTCCTACCAAAATGTAGTGTTGGTTTCAACTAATAATAGGACAAATGTTTACAGTTTTAATTTTAGTACGTTTATTTATTTTTATCCATTGCTATCACAGAGTTTAAAGGTAAGAAATATTTTCATTGACATAATTCACTTATTCTGTTATTTTTAATTGGAAAGAGTTTATGGACACCTAGTATAGGTTTCTCATCCCTTGTTTCGATTCCAAGTTGTGCCTAAAGGTCAAATTATCTTACCGTGCAAAAATCAACCTGTGTTTAGAAATTGTGCACCAAAATATATCCAAACTATTTATTTAACATCTAAATTGATTATGTAAAATGTATTGTCAATAAAGGTTGATTACCAAAATTATAAGTTACAAAAAATTAGTTTTTATATAGCATCCATATCCCTTTTGTAAAGTTAAAAATTGTATTCACAATAAAGCTGTATCTCACATTTAATTTGAGCGATAAAATCTATTCTGCTTTTATTAAGAGTAAAATTATTAAAAATAAATTATAATAGTTTAGCTCCCTAACACAACTTGAATTGACTGGTATTGTCCTTATCAAGCTTTCAGAACACATGAATTACACAAAACACATTTATACCACAACATACCTGCCATACATAATCTCCGAACGGGTAGTGAGATGAGGTGACAAAATTACAAACCTGCATTGGTGCTTGCATTGTCCATATTAGAATTGATTGTCATTGACTGGGAGATCAGGGTTTGGATTAAATTTAGATGTACTAATGGTGGGTTTTTTTCTAAATGTATTACCCCTATCCCTCTAAGAAAATGTGGGTACATTTAATCTCTATTATTACTTCCTACTCTTTATCATAATAGTATAATTATTAGACGGGGTGAGTCCAAAGCCATTAGACGATAGGTAACTTGAAAACCAACACTTTAATCGAAAAGTAAATATTCACTAGCTAAATAAAAGCTAACTACATACTAAACTTTTTGACTTTTTGAAGATTATGTCACTCAGGTGAGCTCCCCCGGACATCAGACAAACCTCAACACATTGTCCATCACTTTTCACCTCACCCTGTAGATGTTTGTAAGCAGAATGAATAGTGAGCCGTAGAGAGAAAAAAAATAGCCTTCAAAAGACAATTTGTTTCACCTGGTGGAGTAGGTATGCCTCCATTAACAAAAAAGTATCTTGTAGCCTTATTCTTTCAGCAGGATTAGAAAGATGATAGTTATTAAATCATTGTTTAGCCACAAGAATTTGTTGATTCAAATCGTTGTAAGATTTAAGTTTCTTGGTATTCATGAAGTATAAATTAAGTTGATAAATTTGATTTAATTTTATTGATTTAAAAAAAATCAGGTAATAGCTTGTGTTATGAATTGTTTTATACTTAGTGTAATTCTGTGTTCTGTAAGATCAGCTTTGAGTAATGATGGCTACTTTTAATAATGTTATGGTGTAAAAGATTATATTATAAAACCCCAATGATGAAATTAATATTTTCCATTTCATTAGGGTGCACCAGGAAGGCCTGGAACTCCAGGATTACCTGGGATTAAAGGGGACAAAGGTGAAACAGGAGAACTTCCCTTCGGAATAACTGTGAGTAGTAGACTTACCAACGTTATTCTACCACTTTTAAACTATTCTGAACCAATGCCATAATATGTTTGATTCTATAAAATAAACAAGGAATCTTAGGGATCACTATGAGAAAATTGTAATTTGGTAGTTTAACCGAGTTTACATCAATTGGGTTTTAAGTAAACATTATTCATAACAACCTAAATTTTGGACTTGGATGTGTGTACTATCATATAAAGGTCAAAAGTGGAGTTGTACACTTTGCTTACCCTGTAAGGTAGCACACTTACCTTGCACATTTCCACTATGGTGTAGCTTGTAAGATAGGACCATAGTGTAATTATCAAGATAAGACTGCTAGCCTTCGAGGTAAATGAAGTGTACATTCTAAACGCAACTTTTCCAAAGTGAGTATAGCCTAAAATACAGTAAACCCCTTAAAAGCTATAACACACTAGACCAAGGCCGTAGCCAGGGGGGTTTTGGGGGTTCAAACCCCCCGCGAAATTTTATGAACAAAATATATATAGCTTTATTTATGGTTCAAACGATATAAAAATTAAAATACAAATACAAATTAGGCGGCTGTGTTATTATAAAAAGCACATCAAAGAGCTTCTAGAGGTGTTAAATATTTAGAAATTTTCCTAGCTTTCGGCATTTTGGGGGTTATTTTACCATTAAAAACCTCACAGAGCTTCAAAAAGTGTTTAATATTTAGAAAATTTCCTACCCTTCGGCAGCTAGGGGGTTATTTTATCATAAAAAAAACAATTCAGAGAGCTTCTAGAACCGTTTGTCATTTATAATGTTTTTTATCTTCCAGAAATTGGGGGATATGCTCACCAAACCCCCCCTGAAATTATTGGCTGGCTACGGCCTTGCACTAGACAAAGACAAAGTTTCTAAGCACAATAACGTTCCCCAAGTGAGAATATGTCAAACAAGCAGTAGTTACATAGCACCCTTAAAACTAAGTCATGCTAGAGAGACCAAATTTTGTATAATGTTTATAATTTATGTTGTGCAGTAAAAATTCACCTCATATTCTACTCATCTTTGTTTTGTTATTGTTAGACAATTAATGAAGGTCAATAATTATTGTTACTGTTATGGATTACTTACTTAGTTTATGATATTAAGAACTCATTGCCCCACTTACGAAAGTACGCCACCTATCCCTATCTTGAACTAGTCCTATCCAATCAACCTTTCACCCTATTTCTTTCAGACCCATTCTAGTGTTATTCTCCCATCTGTGTCAAGGTCTTCCCAATGGTCTCTTCTCATCGGGTTTACCAAACAATACCACAAACACTGTTCTAATTATTCCATTCGCGCTGCATGTCCTGCCCACCGTAAACTACGAGACTTGATTATCCTAAAAATTTATTGTGATGAGTATAGATTATGCAACTCACTAGTGTCATGCAAAGTGTTCATTTTGCATGGAATGATCTATTGATGTGTATTGGTACACACTAATGATAACAATTTGTTAATCAACCTAAACTATGATGCAGAGGGAGAGTTAAAATTAATTACACCAGCATTCAACTGGTGGTGTACATCACGATAGTCCAACGTTTTTCATCCCAACGGCCAAATATGATTATCATATTGCACTGCGGGCCAAAGATATATTTAGTAGTTCTATCAACTTAATATAGGCCTACAAACAACACTTAATAAACAATTAATCTTAATATGTGTATCTAAATTTCATTTTTGGTTGATAGAATCTTTAAAATTTTATTGCCAGAAAATTGTATTAATCTCTCAAAAATGTTTAATGAAATATCATGAAATATCATGCACAAACAATTTATCAAAACAACTTAGCATTATAAATATAATTTATATTTCTTATTAATCAAATAAATTCATAATAAAATGCAAACATAGCCGTTTTAAATACATGTAGTAGAGCGTTGATATTTCGAACTAATTGGAGATCAACCCAGCCCGAATTATTGTTATGTCCGAATTTTTGAAAATACAGTATCTATACCAAAAATACAAAAAACAAGCATACACAAGATACTTACAAAACTCACTGTTAATCTAGAAATATTTTCACTTTATTTAAACAATGATTTACTATTTGTTTTGTTGTTGCTAAATATCATCAATTCTTAAAGGAGTGTAATAAGACAAAAATCTAACGATAAAAAAAGTCTTCAATTTTTTTTAAGCAAGGGATGAGGTGTTTTTTGGCGGCCATGTCTCTGATATTGATTCCACTGTGGTTATTTGGATAAAGAATTTTTCTTTTTTTTGACGTCCGAATTGTCGACCTTCTACCGTATTTTTTATTTGAATCATTAGCTATTTCATATCTTCCACCGAGGGTTTACCTTTAATTTTCCTTCAAGATACTGTGACAGCAGCATTTTCAGTGAATACGGACTGCATTCGTTCCATGGGCCTTCAGTTGGACCACACTCATGAACATAATCATGTAATTATAAAAAAATACAAACTGATAGGAGTGAACCCTACCTTTTAAAGTCATCTGTTGGGAATTATTCAAATCTGTGGAGTAATTATGACCATGTCATTCACCATCCTCTTACAATGAACCAATCTGAAATCAACTAGTATTTATATCACTGTCTTTGTTTCAGGTCAAAGGCGATAAAGGCGACCGAGGTGAGCCAGGTATTGGCCTGGTCGGTCCACCAGGGCCCCCTGGTCTCCCGGGAGTTGCGACAGGAGGGGTGGCTGAAGGAGGGGAGGGAATCAAGTACATTCCAGTACCCGGTCCTCCTGGACCACCTGTGAGTATTATAGTGTTGCTATCAATGTGCTTTTAAAAGGAAATAAATTATGGTAGAATACTCATAGGTACCTTGTATAGTTAAATATTTATAGGAAGGGTCTCTTCAAAAATACAAACATTTTTGCGGGCAAAATTGATAATATTTTAAAGTGATAGCTGCAGATCATATGGCTTAATGTATGAATAGATCTAGTAAGTTAAATAGATGTCAGATAAGGCCCTTCATATAAAAAATTTACTCTAGCTATATTAGCAAGAGGTTCCAATACACCAAACAAGATGTAAATGTAGAATTGTATACAAGATGAGAGAAAAACATATGTATAATATTTCTGAAAGACCCAGATCTCAGAAACAATTAAAATACCAAAACTCTTTTATTATGTCTTAAAGTTTATTAAGGAATTACACTGTTTAGTTACTTTTAGATAGCTATCTGGTACGCACAGGACTACATGTTACAAGGTTTCCCAAATAAAGCCAGCCCCAAACTAAAAGTATTTAAAAGTCTGTGTTTGAAATGTGCACCACTAGCTGCCATTCCACTCGCCGACTAGTAAACATTCTCTTATTGAAACTATGCATAGAGGCTGAGATTGCACATTTCGAACAGACTTTAAATTAATGTAAATTTGGGGCCGATTTTATTTGGGACACCCAGTGTAATGACTTTGCAATACAAAGATAGTTTTTCAGTGTGTACAGCTCTCATGGCAGCTCTTTGTACTATATTTTATATAACTGGTGTCGCCATCTTTTGTTAATACACTGACTCTTAATATATACAAAAACACATATCACAAAACAAATAACTGAAATCCTATCCCAGTACTTTTGTTTCGAAGGGCGATATTTCTCTAGTATTGAATAGTTTGTCAATCCCAAAATCACTTGCACATCTGCTTGAGAAATAGAAATCTACTTGTATGGAGAATATGATTAGTATACAGAACACATTTTAACATATAACTATAATCTATTTTGTTTGTATCTCTATCCAGGGACCAGCTGGTGCCCCTGGAGTGTCTTTGATGGGGCAGAAAGGAGAACCTGGGGCACCCTCAGGAAGGTTGCCTGTTTATGGAGACCCAGCCCTATCACCCCCATCAGGTTTCGGTCGACCAGGTACAATAATCTAATATTTTTAACTCGAGGTTCTTCTAAATAGTGGGCATTGGTTATGTTAACTCAAATTACTCCTAATCCTGTCTCCTCAAGTTTTACTGGTTAGGAGTATTTTTAGGAGTATTTTAACTAAGACGAACAGTAGATCCTCGGCTAATAGTGGCATCTAAAACGCTTCATCTCCTAAAGTACTTTATGATTATGAGTTATGACAAGTGCTCTCATTTTGTTTATACTATGAACCCTAACACCAATTCAGGCCTATATGAGTAGTTCAAGCCGAACTCGTTAGTCTTGGGGTAAAGTGATCGCCTCAGGACATGATGTTCATGGGTTCAAATCCAGCCAGGATCGACAGATTTTTCTTGGCCAATAAAAATCTGTAGCACAACTTCCTTTGGAGGGGAAGTAAAGCCTTCTGTCCTGTGTCAATTGTGTTATGTAAAAGAGCCCTGGAAGGTATGGGAAAATACCTTTCCCGGCAAAATTGGTAAGCTCTTTTGCTCTTGCTCATAGAAATTCTCTTATGCTGATATAATCAGTCAGTTCAAAAAGTTTTAATAAATAAATGATAAATGGGTTCTTTTAAGCAATCAGGGCATGCCTCATGCAGCCAATCATTGACATCAGTTACCTCCATTCCATTTTCATTGCTTATTGGAAGAACATACAGGAAATATGGATAGAAAACATATAAAAGGGAACATAGAAAATATATAAAAGGGAACATAGAAAACATATAAGAGGGAACAAACACAATATGGCTTTTACAATGAAAAGATGAGAGAAAAAGAAAATTTGTAAAAAATGATGGGGTAGAATGTAAAGTTTTGAAATTATTAACTGCAGATCTAACCTACAGGGCTGTATGCAAGAACTTGACTAAGTGGATGCTTTGTTGACACTAGTGTGGGTTTGCTTGCGTCATCATAGGTTAAAAGGCATAGAGATAGTGTGCTCTGGACCACACTATCGATCCACTAAGCATTCACTATATGTTTTTGCCTACTGCCCACAGAGTATACTGTAACATGTGGGACCCACTTCAGCAGTAGACAGGAGACACAAAAATAATGAAAAAAAGTCAATATAAACATGTATTACATTTGATATTGTTTCCTAGTTATGGTTATGTTTGTACTACTGTCGAGTAGTGTGGAGCTACTTAAATTAAAGAGAGTGATCAAAATTGTCACTTTGGCTTGAATGAAAGCATTGCAGTTCTTGTGTTGTAGAATGCCACACTATTTAAAAAACTCATTGCGTTCAAGCCAAAGGTGACCGTTTTTAGCACACACACTATAATCTAAGCAGCTCCACATTACTGGACTACAGACAAGACTATAACACAGAAAAAAGGTTAAATGGGACACATGTTTGTATGAGCTTTTTTCGTTGTTTTTGTGTTTCATGTTCACCACTGAAGTGGACCCCACATGTTACGATACATCTTGTGTATATTAATAAAAGAAAAGTGGTTACTTCTAAATTGTGCTGTTCCTTTGTTATGTTTATAAGTAAAGTTTAATAACATAGTTTTTGTGACTATGTTTGAACAATTATTCCAACTCAATGAATTGACACTAATAAATATTGTAATACTATAGAAGTAGAGTGCACCCCAATTCGATCAACACATTACAAAATACATAACCAACAACATTTTATTATTTTAGAGTATTAACACACTACCTTTAACATTGACCATAGTGGTTTAAGTTGTTAGAATATGTATCAAGAACAATATTAATGTTTCTTGCTCTGTAAGCTGGATAATAGAGGCAAATACTTTATTGATGCTAGTAAAATTATTAATTTGGCACAAAATAGACAGGATAAGATGCACTCAAAATAGTTTAACCATGGCTATTACAAAAACGATTACTTTCTAGAAGCTACAGTATCTTTTAAATAATAATTACAATAATAACTATGATATATATTTAAAATCTTTTTTAGACTACCTTATGAAAATGATAAATACTACATGTCTTTTAAATCATGCTTTTTTTTTTAATGCTGCTTAATTTCCATTACAAGGAGGAACGCGGGGAAGCTTGGAGGAGCTTAAAGCACTGAAAGAGCTCAGACAGTTAAAAGATATAAAGGATGGTCTAGGTAAAAAAAAATCTATTTTGTAACCATGTGTATTTTATTTTCAATGATAGCATACTAGATGGCACAAAATATTTGGAGACAATTTTCAGTTAATGGGGTGGGGCTCTCATCCCCACGAATTTTCTGTTTTATACATCCACATATAAAAAAGGTTGTATTATTTGAAATAAAAAAATGAAATCTATATTAATAAAAGGAAGAGTTTGTCTGTCATGAGCATTGTGTGATACCTACTGCATGCAAAGGGCTGAAATACTAAAATGTGCACGAACATGTATACCCCGAAGCTGAGATTTTAAATTAGATTTTTTTTAAATTTATTAAAAACTGGGCCTGAAGAAATAAAATGAAGAAATTTTTATTATCTTTATTTGAAGCAAAAAAAAGCATTGTCCAGGGTGACCACACAATGAATTGCATGGTTACCCTGGGCAACACCAGGTACTTCTAATAGTTCACAATAAAAAAGTAAAACTCTAAAACATTATATAGAGTAGGTAAATTTTAAATATGAGCTAAAACTTTGATATAAAAGTGGTGGCTAACTTTGTAAAATGAGTTTTGGCTAGCATAAGCTACTAATCGCTAAGTAGAAAAGTTTATATATTGTAGTTTTTTAACTCAACTTTAAATAAAACATTACCATTTGCACTTTTTAATTTGGTAAATTAGTGCTATCTAATGCTATTATTTTGTTTTCGTTCAACCAGTTTTGATTGTTTTCTTTATAATTATAAAATGTGATATGTATTCTTCTCTTTAAGCTATAATTTAATTTTACCAATTTATTTCTAGCTTCAAAATATTTTTTGAAATATTCCGATGTTTGTTTACCAGGACCTCCTGGCCCACCTGGTCCACCGGGCCCCCCAGGCAGGGTATCTCAAACCTCATCTGACAGTGGGGAGACGAAGATAGTTCCAGGGGCAGTCACTTTCCAGAACACCGAGAGCATGTCCAGGGTTCGTATCACAACTAAAACTTTTTTAATAATCTAATCGATTTTCATTTGAATTCAGTTAGAATTTAATGGGCTCTGTGGTTACCGAGGGCACCAAGGTATTCACTTTGAAGCATTACACCTCAACTTATAAGGGTATCAATAGATCCGTGTTCAAATACAGCTTCATAATGGAGATTTATTCGACAGGAAGCTATTGGTCAAGAGTTGAATAGTAGTTTGCCTCAGTTGTTAAGAACTGACATCAGTTGGGCGCCTTAAAATCACACACACACAAAAAAATAGTTCCATATATTTAGTGACTTAAAAAACTAAATAATGAACTCTAAGTTCTGTCATAACCAAGATTGTTGAGGTGCCTGTCTTTACTTGTCCAGCCCCCGCCTCTAATGGTTATACTTGAAACTAAGATGATAATTTCTAGTGAAGGCTTAGGATAAAATGTTTTAGAATTAACAAACAATTAAGGTTGGTAGAATTACTTCTATATATTCCAAGAATAACAATCCAACGTTTCACAAAAATGCAAAGAAAATTAAAGAATTATATATTTATTTTTCTTGATAGCCCTTTATTTTTGTTTCCTCCATAAAAAAAATTAATTGCCTTTCAACATCCTTTATATACTATTAATAAAGTGTGCATAACTATTAGTATAATTATATTATATTTGGAACAAGGTAAGGTGAATATAAATATATAACAGGAACCAACAAACTATGGGTTTTCAATGAAAATAACAACACAGTTCACACTTTACATTGCTGTCAGTGGACAGTGTTGTTCTTTTCATTGTGAAATCCATATATTGTTTGTTTCTTTTATATGTCTCTTTCCACATTTCCTCTACCTTCTTCCAAATATAATACAATTACCTTATAAAGCAAACAGAGAGAGTCATTATAGAGCTATATTAACACAATTAGCTGTCCTGAAAACATGTTAATGTCCCGAGCAAGAGGAAATGTTACAAGAAGGTTTTTTTAAGTTGGCCCCATCTATTAGAATTGACAACACCTAGCAAGTTAATAAATAAAATTAAACTTATACAATTTACAATTGTAAAAAAATACTTAATAACCTGTAAATACGCTATGATATGTTAAAAAATAATTAACGTTTACTCTTAAAAGTGATGTAGCTTCAGGCTCTATTTGAAACTCCATGTTTACCTTGGTACTCGTACAGGTTTAATATGTAGAATGAGGTTAAATATAGAGCTATAAATCACTAAACTGGCTCATAGAAACAATTTTCCTGATTTAACACATATTATACTAATCATGTCAACCTCGGTGGTCTTTGAGTAATGTGCAAGCCTCAGGACTCGATTTTTGTGGGTTCAAACCCAGCCAAAGTTGATGAATTTTTCTTGAGCAATGGAAATAGGTATTGCAACTTCCTTCAGAGGGGAAGTTGTCACCATATCGATAGTGGCATGTAAAATAACCCTGAATGGTATGTTAAAATACCTTTTCTGGCAAAATTGGTAGGCCCTTTCGAGATTACTCATAAAAATTCAGTTTGGAAGGCAACAACGAATTATAACACATCCTGCACACTTTAGTAAATGGGATTACCACCAGATGGTGCAGGCAGCACTAACCAGCCGAAGGGCTGAGTGTATTACCAGCTCCGGATAGATAGGAATTAAATCAAATCAACCTTCGGGTTGTTGACTTAATAATACGATACTAATGATAGATATTGATCTCTCTGCAGATGTCTTCGGTGAGTCCTGTAGGAACGTTAGCCTACATCATCGATGAGGAAGCTCTTCTAGTCAGAGTAAACAATGGATGGCAATATATTGCGGTAGGTTACTCTACACATCTAAAATTGTATTTATTTTACATTAGTTATAATAATAATAATAATAATAATAATAATACCACTATTATTAATCTTAATATTATTATTATTAGCACCGTGACTTACTACCCATTCAGGTTGTACGCACTTATGCTAATGTGTAATGGTAGGGTGATTGTGAGATGAAATGGAAGACCTACAGTTTAACGTGGGATCCGAACCACGGCGGAGGCCTGGCATTCCCCACATTCACAGGTTGTGATTAATACACGTCTTGTCAGAGGTGAAGGAATTTACATCAGTTAGTTTGGGAATTCTAGTCAATTAAAGAATAGAAGAATAACTTATTCTTGTGAAAATTCATCTGTTTTGAAAATAGTAAACAACACCAAATAGATTTTCTTCGAGCTTCACTACCATATACAACTTAAAGTGGAGCTGTGGGGGATGCAAGAAAAGGAAAGTGCTTTGCAGTTTTTATATCAATACTTTTTTTTTGTAAAAAGAAATAAAATTTTAAGTCAATAGAAACAAAGACTTTAATTTTCTTCACGTGGTGATCTCAACAGTTCTTTAACATCTGTCAAGGGTATCCTGGAGTTTAATGACAACTTTTCTCTTCATTTAAAAAGTTTGTCATCTAAATATGCTGCTATACTCATGACAGATATTCAACTACTGCTGAGGTCATCATGTGAAGAAAATTGAACTCTCTGTTTGTAATGGAGCAATACTTCATTTATTTTGGTTAAAAAACTGTTTTGTTGTAAAAATCGCAAAAGCACTGGCCTTTTATCGCATTCCCTACATCCCCACCTTAATTACTTTAATTTACATTCTACCTTGATAAAAAATATCTGTGGCAATTAAAGTTTAAAGAGCCCATCTCACCCTCCCAGGTAACACCTAATTAGGTTATGTAACATAGCTCAAACCAGGCATGGCATGGCATCACAGTGCAGTTTTTTGCATTCGACTTGAAACAAAAGTGGAACTTAGTCCAGTTAGACTGTTAATCAATATTTAAAATGATTATAGTAATAGTTACTTATATATAAAAAACTGTAAAATGTATCCTAATTTTGATGTTGAAAACTGTGCTTCGATACGTTTTATGGTTTGAGTGAAGTACTATTATCTAATGTTTCAGTTAACTGGCTATGAGATGAGTTCTCACAATAAAATTTGTCTTGCTATGTCTTATAGATCATATTTATGTCTGTAAAGTCCAACGCCCTAACTTATATGCTATAATGTCTGCCTAGTAAGTTAAGGGTCTCGAATTTGAGTCTCTGCATGACAAAAAAATGTATCATTAGTGAAATATGGGTTTCTTTCCCCTTACACAGTAATGAATTAACGGCTGAGGGCTGGGTGTTGTATTTGTTGTAGATTTATGTTAGTTTATGAGTCATGCGCTGATATAATCAGTAAGTTCAGAGAGTGCACATTAAATACACCATATGAATAATAGTAAAATTTCTGCTAAATAAAAATGTATATACACTGAACATTAAATTGTATTAACAATTTAATGAATTTATATATTTATTTGGACTAGATTTAATTTGTAATAATTTGTGGAACACAATGACATATCTTTTGTTATTCTCAGCTGGGCTCTCTACTACCCGTCACTACCCAGGCCCCGCCAACCACCACGACGCAACCTGCCAAGCCTCCGTTTGAAGCTTCCAATCTAATAGGCAATGAAGCCATAGTTCCAGAGGGAGCAGGTGTAAGTTGAAATCTATGTTGACATTATTATTGCTTACAACATGAAATAGTAAATATTGTTGATACAGAACATACCACACACACACACACTTTCTTATATAGTCTATTGTGCTCATGAAATAACTATTTTAATTATTATTATCATGTAAAACACTCCTTAGATACAAACTTTGAACAAAAGCATTAAAGCCATATTTGAAATAGTTTAAGTTTTAAAAAATAAAGAAACAGTAAGCCACATTATTTTATTTTCCTGAAAACCAAGTACTTATTCAGTGTTATTTTCCATGTTAAGCACTCCCTAGATATCCATTTTAAACAATAATAATAATAGCCTTCATTTATCTGGTAAAGTTAAGGCGTTAGCCTTCTCTTCCAGTTAACCAGTGTTGATTACAATATACACTATTACATTTATTGAAATACAAACTAATTTTTATAAAGGAATATTCAAATATGTATAAAAACATTTGCACGCTCATTCATACACTCATTTAAAGCTCAAGTAGTTTCAAGAACTCAGTTTAGCTTGTTAGACAAGATAAATTGCTTAACCACACAAAATCATTAGGCTTAACTATTCTTTTAATGTTGAATTTTGCAAGGCATGATTATATAACATCTAGATATCATATATGAATGAAATTCGTCAAAATGTTTTGGCTGTATCCTCGGGTATAGACAGATTTAAGAATCTTCTGGGCACATAAAACAAAAAAAGCCATCATAATCTCGAGGTAATAAAAAAATAAAGTTCAGGTATACAATACTTTCTCTGTATGGGAAAGCAAAAATAATTTTACACATTATTCTTTTAAATTTTGTTTGGACAAAAGGTTTAATAAAACATACAACTCTGTATAAATGTACAACATTATTAAATATGATTAGTAAATTAGCTGTATTTTCTTTTGTTCTTGCAAAAGTGGTACCCAAGAATGGTAAGTAAAAGATGAACTGTATAGACTACTGGGACTCAAAAAAAGATTTTTTATTTTTATATAGTTGGTAATGTTATTTACAGTAAAATTTTCATGTGCCTAGTACGAGTTACGAGAAAAGGTTGAATACTAAATACAAGGTCTAGTCTCAGATAGCATATAAATTAGTATTTTGATATGCTCTAATATTTAGATATTGGAATAATTTAGTAGGCCCATTAAATGTAACATGCTTGATAAAATTGAATTTAGATGTCATGTACTTAAATAAGTTAAAATACAAGGGTTAGGTTCTTCGAATTCTCATATCCCTCAAATCCTTAGGGATATTAAAGGATTTGGAAAAAAAAAAAATTTAATCAAGATTTTATTGGTATTATGCTTTATAGTAGCCTAGCCCAGAATAATTTTAATACAAACATAAAAACCAGGCCCTAGACCATTAATTTATCACTTAAATGAATGTGAATTTAAATTGAAGCAAAAATGTTATAATAAAGTGACGATTTATTTTTCCTATAGGGTCATCCTTAAATTACACAAGGCTTTGTTTCATGATTTTCGATTCCCCCTCCCCTCACCATATAAGGGATTTTAGGATTTTCTGTCACCCCCCTCTATTTTAGGTAATGTTTTACAATTTGATAAATTTGATTATTTTAATTGTTTTATTATTTTTAAACATAAGATTTTGTAATAGTGGCAAAATACGAAGTTTCATATATATAAAAATAATAATGAACAATTTTGTTAAACGGTCGACCTTGGTGGTCTTGGGGTAAGGTATAGCCTCAAGACTTGGTGTTTGTGGGTTCAAACCCAGCCAGGATTGACAAATATTTTTAAATTTCAAAATCCATAGCACAACTTCATTCGGAGGGGAAGTAAAGCCATCTGTCCCATGTTGATTGTGGCATGTAAAAGAACCCTGGAAGGTATGTGAAAATATCTTTTCCGGCAAAATTGGTATGCCCTTTTGCTCTCGTTCATAGAAATTCTAGTGTGGTGATAATCAGTTGACTCAGAAAGTGCAGGTTAAATAACTAAAATAAATAAAAAATAAAGTTCTGAAATATGTCCTATAGTTGCGGATGGCTGCACTCAACGAGCCGTGGACGGGCGATATGACTGGAGTCAGAGGGGCTGACTATGCCTGCTATAGGCAAGCTCGGCGAGCAGGCCTACGAGGCACCTTCAGAGCATTCCTGTCATCCAGGGTTCAAAACCTGGACACTATTGTACGTTTCAGCGACAGAGACCTTCCAGTAGTCAATATAAAGGTAAGAGACGTTGCTACAACAGGGTGTCTACCTGACTATAGTTTTGAAATTCCAGTATATTTTTTTTTAAGAAATCCAGTATATATGAAAGGTATTTGGAGAAAAACAATCCCTATTTCAAAATCATAAAATGATAGAAAGTTAGGGTAGGCCTAGGTCTGTCATAGTCAAACATTTTTACATCAAGAATCAAGTGTATTGATACGTATATTCTAGTATATACTAACGATGGGACCCTAGAACCTACAAAGAATATTCATGGAGTCAAGACTCAAATCATAATAAATTTTTTTAATAAGTACGAAGTTTGAGTTATTTTTTTAAAGGTATTAAAATAGTTGAATTGTTTCTTGTGGTTAAAACCAAAATAATGATAGGAAAAACCTATCAACCAAACCCCAGATCATTAATTTTCCAATTAATGTAAACAAAATCAGAAGTGAAGGAAAAAATCCTAGTTATTGGGAAAGTTAAGCACTTATGCTTACAATATTTTTTTGTCCCCACTAGCAGCTTTCACTCTGTCAACATGCTTCTTTCCTTTCACATGAGATCGGATTGAAGATATTCCCATGTTACTTATTTATATCATAGTTAGTTTCACACAAAGAACAATGGCCTTTACTTTTATCACAATCCACTTTTTGTAACCACAGCCAATCTTTAAACACTGTACTGTCCAACCAATCATCTTTATAAGAGATTTTTCCTCTTAGTTTACTCATTTCTTCTTAAACACAAAGGTCACAAGATAAACAAGGGGGATCTGCAGAATACTCACACCAGGCCAAACTTAGGAATGGTAGTTTTTCTTTTGGGCGGGTGGATGGGAGGAGGATATAGAAGGGGAGAAGTGAGAGAGGGGAGATGAAGTGAAGAACACAACAAAAAGAAAGTTAGTGAAAATGCTTAGTGGAGGAGTGATAGCATGGTCCTGATCTCCTTATTGGTCGACATTTTAACCTAGGATGATGCAAGCAAACTCACACAAGTGTCTAGTGTTCTCATGACAGGCTGCGACACGAACGCAAGTGTGGCCACCTCCATAAGAAATAAATGTGAGCGTATTTGTCATCCCAACCTGAAAATGCTCACGAAAGCTGTTTAAAATCTTTCGCTGTTACTGGTCTCTAAGTGCGGCCACCCTCATAAAAATCAATGTAATACACTACTGCGACCAGGTCACAAGCATGGCCGTAGCCTTAACCAACTTGACAAATATAAGTATTTACACCAATAGATTAGGATATAAAATGTGTTGAAAAAATAACTTAAAAACTCTCCAACATAAACATATTACTTATATCAATGTTATAACTCTATAAGGAAAATCTCTTTTCGCTTTATGAGGTAATTGTATTATATTTGGAAGAAGGTATAGGAAAGGTGGATAGAAACATATAAAAGGGGGACGAACAAACACAAAGAACAATGGCCTTTACTTTTATCACAATCCACTTTTTGTAACCACAGCCAATCTTTAAACACTGTACTGTCCAACCAATCATCTTTATAAGAGATTTTTCCTCTTAGTTTACTCATTTCTTCTTAAACACAAAGGTCACAAGATAAACAAGGGGGATCTGCAGAATACTCACACCAGGCCAAACTTAGGAATGGTAGTTTTTCTTTTGGGCGGGTGGATGGGAGGAGGATATAGAAGGGGAGAAGTGAGAGAGGGGAGATGAAGTGAAGAACACAACAAAAAGAAAGTTAGTGAAAATGCTTAGTGGAGGAGTGATAGCATGGTCCTGATCTCCTTATTGGTCGACATTTTAACCTAGGATGATGCAAGCAAACTCACACAAGTGTCTAGTGTTCTCATGACAGGCTGCGACACGAACGCAAGTGTGGCCACCTCCATAAGAAATAAATGTGAGCGTATTTGTCATCCCAACCTGAAAATGCTCACGAAAGCTGTTTAAAATCTTTCGCTGTTACTGGTCTCTAAGTGCGGCCACCCTCATAAAAATCAATGTAATACACTACTGCGACCAGGTCACAAGCATGGCCGTAGCCTTAACCAACTTGACAAATATAAGTATTTACACCAATAGATTAGGATATAAAATGTGTTGAAAAAATAACTTAAAAACTCTCCAACATAAACATATTACTTATATCAATGTTATAACTCTATAAGGAAAATCTCTTTTCGCTTTATGAGGTAATTGTATTATATTTGGAAGAAGGTATAGGAAAGGTGGATAGAAACATATAAAAGGGGGACGAACACAATATGGCCTTTACAATGAAAAGAAGAAAGTGTGAACTGTGTTCTTCTATTCATTGTAAAGGCCATATTGTGTTCGCCCCCCTTTTATATATTTCTATCCACCTTTCCTATACCTTCTTCCAAATATAATACAATTATATCAAAGTTATAATTTTGTTTAGTCGACAATTTAGGTACTCAACCCAGCTCGATTAATAGCGCCTTGTACCTCCATATCTAAAAAAAATGTTGAAATACTTGTATCTTACCTTTAATACATTTTTGAAATTGAGGTCTTGCTTGAGAATTCAAGCTATAACAAGCACCACATCAAAGCTTAAAACTTGATACCTTGTCACACTTAGATATGGAGAGCATATTTTGTTGATTGTTGATACATCCAGGGAGAAGTCCTGTTCAACTCTTGGAACGACCTCTTCAAAGGCGACGGAGCCGTTTTTTCACAACAACCCAGGATCTACAGTTTCAGTGGAAAAAACATATTGACTGATTTTGCATGGTAAGTATAATTAATTTAGGTTTTCAAATTATGTAAATGAATAATCAATATAAAAAAAATATTTTGGCCAAGAAGTTAAACAATGGGCTTTTGTTACTAAGCTTAATAGTTGTTTCAAAAATGCACCAGTTGTTTGGAAAGTGTGCAAATGTCTGTAAATGATGATCATAATTAAAGTTTACAAATCAGTACTTACAATAATAGTAATGTAATGTTTTAAGGTTACTCAGGCCAACTTTAGCCAAAATGTTCAGTGTTTCGTTGAATTAAAATGTTTAAATAGTGACAATTGGAAAAGTGATAAATAGAAATGATAGTACTTAGTATAAATAAACAACTCTTATATGTATTCTCAATTATTAAAGTAAAAATTAATAAAATGATAAAATATTAGGAAAATGGTAGAGCACAAATAAAAGTACAAACACTAACTCATAGTAGCAGTAATTAGAATAAACAGGATGTTGTCCTGTTTAGTCTAAGCATTGAAATATCGGAGTGTGTGTAAATATGTGTTAGTGTTTTTACTTTTATTTGTGCCCTACCATTTTCCTGATATTCTATAATTTGATTTATTACAAATTGTTTTTGTTCAATGCACTTTATTTCATACATATTAAAGTAACAATTAATGATGATTCAGGGTCAAATGTTCATAAACACACAAAAGTAAGGAGACATAACAGTGTAACTCTTGATCATCAAATTTCAGGCCCCAGAAGATAGTATGGCATGGCTCTCATCTATTTGGCGAGCGAGCTATGGACACATATTGCGACGCATGGCACTCTGCCAGCACAGACAAACTGGGGTTCGCTTCCTCACTATTTAACAACAAGCTTCTGGAGCAGGAAAGGTTCTCATGCAACCACCGGTTCGTTGTTCTTTGCATAGAGGCCACCAGCCAGGTGTCTCGCCGGAGGAGACGTAGGGATACGCCAGACACCGACATGCTCGGTGATGAGGAATATCAACAGTTTCTAGCGAGCATCACGGCGGGAAAATAAACCTGTAGCGTTATAGTGTGTGAATATGCTCAGTGTGGTGACATATTTATAGTCATTCGACCACCAAACTTTATTGCACAATTTTAAGAAGGGTATTTATTATGAGCTATAAAAAGAATAGGCATTCAATTATTTTCAAATTATTACAGTTCATGTGTTGTAAAGGGTCAAATTTAATATTTTATGCTTAGTATTAATATTATAGATATTTTTATTAAATATTAATAATTTTAGGATATATTAGTTTTTATAATAGTTCCAATAACAAATTGATATTATATATATTTAATTGTTTACACCTAATATGAATGTATTGTTATATTAAATTTCAATCACATACATTAATTATTTTACCTTAACAGTGCTTCAGGAAAAACATAAAATATCAGGTCTGACCCTTTATAATTTGTGAAATGTAATGATTTGAATTCATTGAATCACTATATATAAGTTATAATTAGAGACTTGTCAAAATTATGCAATGAAATTTCCATGGTCGAATGACCTCAAAGGCACAGCATACCAGAACAGTGAGAATGTAACCTTTTTTATATAATTTTATAAGTGTTATTCTTTGACCATGTGCCCGAATTCAAAAGTAATATTATTGCTTATAATTCCTATAGTAAAATATAACGTTATTGAGAGCAGAAGCGAGCTTCAGGCTTTAGTTTTAACATACTGTCATCAATTATTATTGTAGGTGAGCCACTTTATCTAAGCACTGTAGTAGATATCAAAACTGAGCTAAAATAAAATGTCACACTTGTACTAGTATTCATATTAACATCCGTGTTAACTTTCTACAAGATGATTATACTTTACAAGTTTTTATAAAACCATTTTTTAAATACTAATAAAACACCATAATTATAAAGGGTACAATACGTCTGAATTTAATAAACACAAAAAAGGAGGCTTAAAGGTCAACGCCTCTACACTTACCAAAATATTGTAGTTCAAAAGTTCACATTTCAAACACCACATCACAATTTTTGACATAAGGAGGCTGAAAGTGTCTGATGTTCATTTCAAATGTAGACTTTTGAACGTACTATTTTCTGGTAAGTGTATGGTACTATCCTTATATCCTCTTCTCAAAGAGGAAAAATTAAAGAAATACTAATTAGTGATTGGTATTTATAAACTTATTTGTTTTACCTTTATATCTTCTACCAATAATTTAATTAAATGTAGACCTAGGGCTGATGTTTCAATTTAAGGTGATATGTTTTAGTCGAGTCGAGTCGAGGTTTACAATAGAAGATCATTAACAAAGTTGACAATAAATGTGTTTAGGTTGACATCACATAAAAAAACGCCTTTAGATAGCGTGTAAACAAAAGTATAATAATTATGTACCCATAGAGCAAAATATAAAAATACTGTTTTGTTAATACGATAGAGAAACAAGCACGGATTTAGTGACACAGTGTCCCTTGTTGATAAAAGTTGTCCAAAAATTATTAATAATTAATTTTAACTATAAACATGTTTCGAAAAGAAAACTTAAATATAAAATATTAATATAAATTACCACAGTACCTAAAATGACAACCAAAGTGAAATACCGGGTTGAAGCGAAATTGTATGAATCCTTCTGCATGAATAATGTGACAAAGGTTGCATTAAGTAAAGCAAATTGGATGTAGGAATTAATTATTGTTATTGTTTACCAGTTTTAACCTATTCTAGTACTTAAGTTTATTAATAATCATATTCTTGAAATAAAATATAAAATTAGAATGTTATAGCTCTGTGTGGTTTTACTTTCATTGATCAGAAATATATTGCCAATAAAATTTTGGATCCATATATTCGACATATAAATATTATATCAGAATAAAATTAATATGATAAAAGAGATACCTGCATCCCTGGTCACATGAATCCTTTACAGGTATACTTAGGCTGTTTTTCCACCTAAATGGTTTTCTACTTTCCATCTAGGCAAGTGTGGGTTCACTTCCTCTAAATCATACCTCCCTCAGATTTATCACATGGAGTAAATATGAGGATAGCTTGTATAGGTAATAGGACGTGTTAAATATGTAGAAAAAAAAAATATTCTTAGCATCGCGTCTTACTACCCATTTGGATTATAGCGTAGTTACTAATTTCACTCGTGTTAGTAACTAGGAAGGTTGAATTTAAAGAAAGTGTCCCAGAATTTGTATGGAGGAAGAGAGTAAACCATTTAGGGAAAACCACCCTCGGTACACCCGACCAGGATTGAACCACAAGCTCCCCATCATCGGCAGTCTATTCTATTTCTAGAGTAGTGCATCGGTTAGACCATGCAATCACCAAAGAGGGTATGTTCTACAACTAAGTCACCCTATGCTTCTATTTATTTTAATTGTTTACAGTTATTACTTTTTATCTGAAGTTATAGACAATATCAAAATCTACAAATAAAATTATTAGATTGTCTGCCATAACTGTTAAAACAATATAAAAGATCACATAATTATTTAGATTAAATTTGTTCAGCTTCAGAACAAACCATGTTCTGAATAATCACTTGGTATAAAATGTAGTCAATCATATTTCAATAGTGTTTAACTCTATGTTTACTAGCTTCAAAGTCTTCAAGTTAGCAGAAAAATCCTATTAAAGTCGAAGTAAAAAGTTGAGCTTCACAAAACGTGAAATTGAAACAGCAGTCCTTAGTAAAATAAATGTATTTATGTTTTCAAACAAGAAACGACATTAAAAGAAAATTGATAACTTTATTTTGAGTTATAAAATTTTAAAATTAAAATGCATAGTTTTAAATTTGAAGTGTTAATTTTTCTGTTCTAAATTAAAAAATCTACTTTTTCAGAACCCAAGTGTTCAATCTGATCTTCATATTTTACTTTGTTTTAAGCATTTTCAAGCAAATGTATTAAAACATTACAATTAAGAAACAATAAATTACATTTATTAAACTATCACATTGATTTGATAGGTGACCGATGTACCCAATATATCAAAAAAAAAAATATATATATAATCCTGTGGAGACATCTTAAGAAAAGCTAACTAATAACAATTGTATTTCTTTATTCTTTGTGAAAAAAACATTGATGTCTCCTAGAAAATCTTGAATAATATCACAAAACTTTAAAAGCTATTTTTGATTTGAATATATAGATTAGTGTTTTCTTTTGAGTAGGGTTTAATCTAAAGGTTTGAGCATCTAAACAGTTTTTAAAAAAAACGAAATTCATCTTTATATCTTATAATAAAAGGTTTTCCAAATTTGATAGGAAAAAAATATCCAATATATGCTTTTTTATTACATATATACAAATACACATAATTTCTTTTTTTCTTTTTTAAAAAAAAAATCTTATAGACAGTTGAGAATGATATTAATAATTTTGTAATTACACTCATTCCTATTTTAACATATTATTAAGCTTGTCATGTTTAAAATCAAGAGATATAGCTACAAAAACAAATAAACCAAGGCCTGAAGTAGCCTGCAGAATATTTTCTCAAACAGAAGCTGAGAAATTTGCCTCAAAATTAGTGCATTTTTTTAAAATGTAGTAACATTAATTCACATAATATTTTTTAATTGTTGGTCAAGTTGAATGGCTAAAATAGATTATATCAAAACCTAGGTAGTAAATTATTTATATGGTCCATAGCAATTTTAAATAGGTTCAAATTTAATTTTGAAATGTTTCTCTAAATAGTGTACAGGCTAAAGCTTGTTCCTTAGTGAATTAAATTTCAGTAATTAAGACTTCAGTGATCACATTTAAAATGTGGTGTTTTAATTATATTATACATTTAGTTATTTATAAGCACCTTAATCTAGACAATATGGACTAATTTCAAGGTCACAATTATTAAAATATTCATTGAAAAATTATTATTTTCAAAGTGTTTCTGGGCTTTTTTTTGTCCGATAATTAAGCAATTAAGTGTATTAATGTGTTCTAACTTGCCATAATGTAGTCTTTACTCCCTTTCTAATATCCTATCAGAGAAAAATAAAATCAACCTTTCTAAATACCATTTTAAATTTACTCACCACTTCATGTGAAAAAATTCAGAAAATTTAAATCAATAATTTTAAGCAGACTAGTCTATACCAGTTAATAACTGAGTGTTAAAAGATAATACAATGTATTTTTGTTTACACTGTACTTAAAAAAAACTTGTTATTTATTACTATATTAATAAATATCAAATTTTTAGTGAATTAAATTCAAGAAACTAAATGTTACCAAAATATGTGTTAAAATGTGACTTTTCTTTTCAAGTGATTATTTATGTAGGACCTATACCAAGATACATCTTATTAGTTATCGTAGGTAGTTAAACTAAATCTGAAACAATTGTTTTCATCCAATATAGATTTATATTGTTTTCGAAATATTAATGAGCTGGAAACTATAAAGCATTAAATTAAACATTATAAACATAACTCTAGTCAGTATTGTCAAGTAAATGCACTTTATTTTACATCAAAATTAAATATGTGAATGTTTTGGTTTCTGGTGGATATATTTCTCTTGTATAACTTTAATTCGTCAAATTCATTGTGTTAAAACCATTTTAATCCAAACACTTAATTTTTTCAAAAATAAAAATGACAATTTATTTATTTTCATATGTTTGAGAAATATCCATTCTTTTGTTTATTTTCATGGGCTGCATTCATTTCTTGAGATAGTTTTAATAAACAAATTCTAACATTATAATTTCATGATAGAAAGCCATAATAGAATATTATAAAATATAAATATGTTATGAGAAAAGATTAAAAAAAAAATTGAGTCAAAGTAGTTTATCCGAATTATTTTACTAGTTAAGATCCAAGTCTTGACATAAATACATTGTTGAAAATCCCACATCTGACTAATAAAAGTTATGAATAATTGTTAATTCATTGTAATTATTCTGAATGTCATGTAGCACATTTTGTCATAAATAAAGCATTTATATGAACTAAAACTTTTCTACTCCTACTCAAGATTATTTATACAAATCTATACTTTAGTATAATTACTTTATTAATATGTTGCTGGTGAATACAGCAAGTGTTATGTTGTTGTTTTTTGCCTAAAACAACTTTAAATATATTTATAAAATAAAAGCTGTAACACAGACTAAACATAAAAATTATTACAAAAGCAATCATATAAGTTTTTTAAATGTGCTCAAGCTTTGTGTGAATAAAATGAAATGAATAAAACTAAATCAAACACAGCAAAATCAATAATAACAAAAGACTAAAAGATGATCAACCATTTTTGAAGACTAAATATCTATCTACCTATCTATCTAGTTGTGTATAAGAAAACCAATGCTGTATTATCAATAAATACAGTGTTGCAATTCGAGCCAAATTAAGTTTGCTGCTGATAGAAAATGTTGTGTCATTAATTAAATAATTATTATCGATATTGAATCTTGTGTATGAGTGTGAATAGGTAATCAATTCATTTTTCGTCTACATATAGGGTATATGGCATATTTGCAGCATGGTAAGTTAGTATGTGGTAATATTTGTTTACCCTATTCAATATTCCGGCCGATTGTTCATAAAATATGTGGAAGTGTCTTCTTGTGAATAACTAGTGTGTTTTACATGCGAGCGATGGTAGTAGTATGAGGTATATCATAAACAATACTCACTTTAAGAGAAAAACTGTTGAATATATGGACATGGCATAATATTGATAGAAAAATCAATGCAAGTGGAGACAGTATCATGAATAAATTGTGTTGTATGTAAAACAAATAATAATATAATTTGTATGTATAAAAATAATGTATATCAGTATATGTAATGTTTCTGTAACATTATATTTAAAAAACACTTTAAGCTCTCATAAGTTTAACTAACTGTTACTGCAATCTTAACTAAAATATTATAATAGCTTAGTGGCAAGCAGAAGCCCAGCTCGCTTACATTGCCGAATGTAAAGTCAAAGCCTTCATATTGCATTATGCAAGGAAGACATGAAGACAAAATCAAGTCAAGATTTTGTTTGAATAATTAATTTAAGTGTTATTTTGTATGTTGGATGTATTTCTTTGTGATATATGCATAAAATACATTTTTTGTTTTAAAATTGTATCAACTTTTGTGTTCTTTTTTCAAATGATTGAAAATAATATTTATATTGATAAAAATCTTAGTCATGTAGTTCTTTATGGGCTTTCATAGTTCTTTGAACATTATTGATGTACCATATTTAAAATATCAATCAAGTTATGGTAGTAATGTGTAATTACTTAAATCAAACACCATATAGCACACTCAGTTTGTATTAAGTAATAGAGTTGGAAAACATCTACACCTTATAATATTCTTATTGAGTTGAAATATGTTTTGATTTTAAATAGATACCATTTAAATTAAGGTTTAACTTAAAAATAACATTTAAATCTTTATCAAGTTAGATAATAAATAATGTATAGTAATTGAAAATACAGTGAAAAAAACTAAAAAAAAAGCAAGTAATTTAATTTTATACACAGTATTAAAATTATAATAAAACTATGTAAGTCCAAAATGACCAATATGTAAACTTATCCGTTAATTTGCCAGAATGTGTAATATGTGTAAATGTATTGTATTAAATTATAGTAAATATTCTGTTTAAGTTTTAATTATTTCAATGATGTACTAAGTACATACTAATGTTGTTATTATTTCCTTGAGAAAATAAAAATGCAATTTTTAACTTAAAAATATATTTACTATAAATGTATGTACAGTGAAATATTTAATACACGTATTAAACATAAAATCTCTTATTTGACTATTTATTTTACTTCCAAAAACGAATTAAATATTAGCCTAGTCAACTATAAATAGCCTGTATATATATTCTTACTTTACTTTACATTATTTTGTTCTGTGACAATACACACAGTTTTAAAGTTAGTTGTTTTATTCAGAAGTTAAAAAGTTGTGCAAGAAATTGTACAATATCTTGGTCACATGGAGTGCATACAAAGTTGATTTAGCCAGTGAATGTTCACACGGCATTTGTGATCACATACATTATTTAAAGGAAAAAAATGGCGTTTTTGCCCTTTTTATGGAAAAATAATGATTGAATGATTTAGAAAATATTGATATTTAATGTAAATCATTTATTTATCATTACTAAATATTATAAAAATCATTTTTTTTTTCAATTTTTTTTTAGACAGTTGAAAACTTTTTAAATCTGGGGTTTAACCTCCTTCAACTATAATTATTTGCTTGTTTTCAAGCATTTAGCTGTTTTTCTTACAATCACTCTTTTTAAAATAAGTAACTGTCTAGCAGACAAAGTTTTCGTGTTTACAACTAAAATGTTGTACAAGAAAAATGGCTGATATAGGACGCATTCTATTTCCTGAAATTGTATACAATAAGTTGTGCAAAGCAGATCTTGTACAAGTTTTAGTGTTCACACGACACCATCTTCAGGCTACAATTTTTTGTACAGCTTTATGTACAAGAAGTTGTGTCGTGTGTACCGGGCTTAAAGATGTGGAGGCACGGGGTCAGTACCTTGTCAATATTAATTTCCCCTTTCATGCCATACCATCCCTCTATGTTTTTAAAGGAGAAGGGAGGGGTAGAGAATTCTGTTTTAGTCATCCCCTTTCGTGTAAGAGAAGTCGTAGCTCGGCTGCTTGCATTTTTACCTGACATCCGCAGCTCTTCCCCTTCTCACCCCTTCGGAATCTATGATGTCAAATAAGAACTACACTATCTAGAGAAAAGGGATAAAAGTCGAACAAATACAGACTTTCAACTACCATTAGATGGACTAGTGCATGTCTTGCTTGCATGTTACGGTCACTTCCATGTATGGGATTTTTTTTTCATATCCAATAATGCTTGAATTACATTTTAAAAATTACCAGGAGAGTATTTTGGCAAACATTAAATTAAATAAATACATATCTTCAATCAAATGCAAGCAGTGTTGCCTTGCTTGCCCTGACGCGACGCCACTGCTGTAGCGATAATATTTTCAGAAAGCCACCCATTGTATGAATTTGATTTTATATATCTAATTTGACTTAGTTACTTACTCTATGGCATTAGTAGCTTTAAATTTCATCACCGCACTTACATAAGTACCGGTACAATACCTATTCCTATCTTGAGTTAGCATTATCCAGTTCATCTCATTATACCTTGCACATTAAATACATTTATAAAAATGCATATAAGCCAAACAGGTAGTAAGACATCATACCGATCGAGCAGCCACCATCTGTTGGTGAAGATAATGCCAACTTCTGTGGGTAAAGGGTGTCATATGGTCAGCACAAGTAAATATGGTCAAAAGTAGGAGGTATGGTAAGTTACACTTAGCTAGAAAATAGTGGGATCAAATTGTCGAGGCAAAACCCTCACACACACAAAGAAAAAATCAAAACTTGGTAGCTAACAAACACATGTATGATCTCTTCTTCCAAGAAACCTATGATTGGATAAAGCTTATGTATTTAGCATAATAAAGTGATGTAATAAAACAAAATATAGTTAAACTATAGTTTCATCATCATCAACATAATCAAACAAATGTAGTGTATCAAGCTAAAATCTGATTTTATCACTTAAACACTAAAATATATAGGCCTAATGCAATAACATCTTTGTCATGTTATGATCATTGGGAGTTTTAACCATCAATGCTCATATTAATAAATACAGGGTAATAATTTACAAAATTGAAATGTATGGCTTACAATAATTGGTCCAGGCCCTAAAAGTTCATAAACTCACCCATTAACAAATGAAAATGAAATTTTATAATGTTCATTTATAATTAAAATTAAATGCATTTATATCATAATTTAGATCAAATACATTTTATATTTGGTCTATAATTGCAAATAAACCTTTTTAAAAATTATTTATAAACAATATTTGTTCTATTACCAAACCCAGCAAATAACTTGAATTGGTAGTGAGACGCGGTACTGATAAAAAAAAACCACAAGAAAGACATTTACTCATGGACATACCCAGGAATTTATTTAGGGGTCACATACCTGTCCCTTCAAGCCCCCCAATAAGAAACATTTTGGAATTTTTTTTTTAACATTAAGTAGCTCTTGAAGAAATTTAAAATGTGTTTAAACATAAGTGAAATCATAGGTGTTATTATTTTTTTAAGATCCTAAATTGCTACTAACCTGGGTGTACTAATACAATAATAATGAGTCTAATAAAACCAAAACTGGCTCTTCAAATATTATTTAAATGTTTGTTTGCAGGTTGCCTGAATGAGGTAGTATATTTTTTGGCTATTAGTTGCTTGCCCTAAAGACCACCATAAATGAAAAGCTGGGTTGGACAACAACTTTTGTAGATACATTGTTGTGAGATAATAGAGGCAAAATATTTTAGAATGAAATTACTCATGTTTTCCAATCACATTAGAATTTTTTTTAATTAGAGAAAATTAATCTAAATTTAATTTAATATCTAAAATTTGTATGTATATTATGTATTTTTCATATTAAAATCTGTAATTTGATACTGTGTTATAAGTGTTTTAATATATAATTATTTATTAAGCAAAAATTCAGTATATTAAAGAAATTAGTCATAAAAATACCTTAAAATAATCAAGGTCAGTCCTTTCCTACATAGGTATTTTAAATAAACAAAATATAATTTTTTATGGAACACAATATGTAGAAGTTTTGTGAGTTTTTTTAATGTGCCAGAAAGAATTTTCATATCTTTAGTATTCATCACTAACATCGGTGTCCATTTTAATATAATTTTTTTTTCACCAAAATTTTCAACAATGCTTTTAATAGTGTGTTCATTTTAATATTTAAGGAACCTTAGTAGGGACAAATTTCTTTTTTAGCATAACTTATTTTTATTTTAGGGAAAATATAAGTTTTCTCATATTTTATTTTCCTTTAAGCATAGTTTTCTTTCCAGGTAGTTACATTTAGCTTAGGCTTAACACCAACATTTTCCATCTCACCTTCCAGTGTTCGATGTATTGTTTTTGGTTAAATTAAAATTACACGTTTCACTTAAAATACCTATAAAAATTAATCAGATGGTAAATACTTTTAATAAAACAATTAATACTTATTTAACAATACTAGTAAAGATATAATCCTATAAAATCACTGAGGCCATTTAAAAAGTGTACCATGCAAGAACAACACAATAAATGCTAAATATCATGAATTGCATATCTCTAGCCATCCCGGCTGTTTGGAGTAACAACTCAAGACACCTCACTAAAGTACATTCTGTACAAGCTTAGGATTAGATAAAGAAATAAAAGTTTGTGAGCTGATAATTTGAATCTAAATACATGTATCTATGAGGAAAACGGAAGAATTACCAAACTTAGGTTAAGTTGTTGTTCCCCTCAGCCCCTCAAATATAAGTATCACCCATGGCAGCTCATCTTTAAGAGCTGTAGCAACCCCAAAAATTGTATATACATTTTATTTTAATTTAGTACAGTCACACATCCCAGATAATTATAATTAATTTCAATGTATTTAAGAGTTTGTAGTTTTTACGGATAGTAATTGTAATGTTTTGAAGGTAGGTTTTTATGAGGTTACTGGCTAGGCTTTAGGTGCTGCAGCTCTCTTTGCACCCCTTGGATAATGGTGAGGTATAGAAGCAGATGAGGAGGGGTAGGGTAAATGCACGAGAGGTAACGTTGGATTGGAGCTGTGAGAGTTGCAGATCCCCTTGACAGCCACAGTCTAGACTAATAAATATTTCTGTTTTAATTTAATTCTACATTCTTGCATGCTTAACTGTTTATCTAATGAGTGCAGAAATGAATACTAAAACAAGAAAACCTATGTTTAATTTATTAGCAATTAATATTTCTCAATTAGGTTACATTGAAAATTAGAAATTAAGAACAAAGGTCGTCTTTTTACTAATACAGCTAAAGGCAACTAATACTAATTTGATGTTCAAACAATTTTATCCAAATATAAACTAAAAGCATTTGCTTCACATTCAAAAGTAGATATGTATTTTAAAATTCTATGAGCCCCTAAATTGTAACTAACCTATTTGTATTGTTTGCATTAAATTTATTATCTAATAATTATTCTAAGAAAAGAATCACTGGCTTTACCTCTTTAATTAGTATGATTCTGTGTTTATTTACTGAATGTAGATACTTAATAATATTTGTAATTATCTGTTGACATTTTAAATATTTTTAGAAATATATTTTTTTTTATGTTGTCATTTATTCTCATCATCATTCTCTTGAAAATATTAATTTTCTTATATTGTGTTGAATGACCTTTTTCTAATAAGTTTTAGTAAATGTTTGGTTATAGAGTTTTTTCGATGAAAACATTATTATATATCACTCCAAATGACCCCTCTTCCACCCCCTAAGTCCCACCCCTTCTTCCTGTTCACCCGAGCAGCACCCCTAGTGTTCAAACTCACAAGCCGCCACTGGTATCACCCAATAATAAATTCAATTCTTGATGAGAGCAAAGTAAGTAATTCTCTCAGATGACTAAATGCTAACTTTTTTTTAGCACAGCATCTTATTATACTCATTCGAGTTATATGTTTATGCACTAAGTATTATAATGATGAAGGTTGAATTTGGAGGAAGTGTAACCGCATTTACGTGGAGAAAGAGCGGGAAATTTTTAAGGAAAAACCACTTTCAAAACACCCAACCAGGATCAAACCATGATCTCCCCGTCATCGGCTACAAGAGTAGCGCCTTGGCTCATGCAGTCATCAAAGCGGGTAGATTCTAGGTTAAGGTGTGGCGGCAGAAGGGAGTGCAAGTATTTTTCAGTTTATATAGAATATAATTTTTTGGGAAAAAATAAATCAAATATTTCTCCAGTAGCAACATAGAGTTTAGTTTTCTGCACATGCTAATATTAACAGATCTTGAATATCTGTCAAGGGTGTCCTGGAAAACTTTTTAAATAAAAACAAAAAGTTTTGACAAAATTCCAGGACATCCTTGACAGATATTCAAGATCTGTTGATATTAGCATGTGCAGAAAACTAAACTCTATGTTGCTAATGGAGAAATATTTGATTTATTTTGGCCAAAAAATGTAATGCTATAAGAACTGTAAAGTTACTCATGCTCCCTTATGCCGCACCTTAAAAGCCTTGATTATACGAGTGAAATCTGCCTTATATAACATCTTTAAAGAGCAGTTTCCTCTTTACATTATATAATTTAAATTTCTTGGCAAAATAACATGGGGTCTTATGAAAAAACACCTTCCCAATAACAGATGTGAATATGTACATAAAAATATCTAAATAAATGACACATATTGCAATGCAAATACTAGTTGGTGTATTTTACAGTAGAGATGTTTGAAACGCTACTATTGTGTTGTGAACAGTGTGAGCAGTCCCACTTTACCCTGCAAGTGAAACAGTTCCATTGAGCTATTACAGACTAAGTTGTCAGAGGAAGATGCAGGACTTTAAAAAAACATACAAATATGTTTAACTTACTTAAACCATTGATTTGTCAAGGAAACAGTGTTGAAAGTTTTGAACTCATTTATGAAACATTTTTAGTTAGTTTTTAGATAAATAAAAACACTTTTCCATAAACAAAACATATTTAATATGTTGGGATGAATAGAGTATGTGTGTTTGATATTTTAGAGAAGTGTTAGTTGAATAATACACTGTTATTAGATTCTCATATTAAGGAAAGTATTGTAATCATGAACTTTTTTACCTCAAGGTTACAATGAATCGTATGTTTTATGAGTGACCAAACTCCAAAAAGTGTATTTTACCATTTTGTTCATCCCGCTGTGGCCACAGAACTGAAAATATTAGTTCAATTTCATTCAGATTTGATATTTAGATGTTATGGGGCAATACCTCAGGACTTTGTCGATTTTGACCCTTGCCCTCAAATTAAGGATAGGCTAGTTTACTGAGTGAGTGATTTTTCTTAGTTTAAAATTTTTGAAAATGGCTCTAACGATTTTGTTTAAAATGGATATCTGGGGAGTTTTATAGCCTATATGAAAAATAAAACCGAATACTTGTTTTTGGGGGCTGGCGGAATTAATTTAAGGGTAGTTAACTTACTGATTTTTCAAAAGTTTTTTTTAGAACATAAATAATTATTTATATAAGTTATATATTTGTTTTTATTGAAAATCTATTTAATAGTAGTTTACTGATCACTTATTTTTGAGAAAAAAATAATTTTTTTGAAAAAGCAATAAGTTAACTATTTTGCTAAAAATTTGTCACAGGCTTGTTTGGAGAATATTTTACATTTTAACAAATAATAGTTTTTTAAAAATAAATTGGTTTAAGGGTAATTTACTTGGGACAAATTTGAAATACTTAAGGGATGCCCTTTAATATTGAGTTCAAAATGGGTTAGCAATAAAAGTGTGTAGCCTATAAGTACAGTACTGATACCTAAACTACAAAAGTAAAATGGAATGGTAGCAAGGCTAGATAAAGTCAGCCTAGTAGTTACCATAATTAAGGTTAGGTTAATTTAGGTTGGAAAGGAACCTTATAATTATATTTATCCTTTAAATATATATTGATTTATTTTAATATTTGATTTTCAGTGCATGTGTCCTCTCAGATCTTTAATATAGTTTAAGTTCAGTTCTAATGGAGCCTTACGTATGAGTTTGTTGTATGTAAAATCATTAGTTGATGTGCAAAAGGGTTTTTTGTTTGGATAAGAAAATTATAGCTTAATAATATAAAAGAAACTTGTCCATTGCAAAAGAGAGCCAAGTGTGATCATTGCAGAAGATTATTGCAAATTAATCAACTTTATAATATATGTAAAGCTTCGGTAGAGCAATTTTACAAATTTTTCAAAGATATTTGTTCCTTTTTCCATTAGGTGAATTTGGTGATGAAATGTTCACTATAGCAAAAGATTTTTTAAAATGATATTTAATTTAGTATCATTGGACACCCCACATTTATGTGAGTAAACTGCTAAAATAAATTTTATAATTTTTTGATTTAAGGAGAAAGAAAAATTGGTTTACAAGGTATGGTTTTTGGGTTTCATCCACAAATATGATAATAATCTATTTATTATTAACTACAAGGTATGGTTTTTGGGTTTCATCCCCAAATATGATAATGTATTTATTATTAAATGACAAAAAAATTAACTAGGTTCTAGTAGGAGTGGAAGGCAAGATAAAAAAAAATTCATATGTCAAATTATGAGAAATTTAATGTTTTCTACCCCTTATATACACAAAAACATAAGCAAACTTCCGAATGTAACAAAACTAATGTTGTGAAAAAATTATAAATTGTTAAATACTATTTGGAAAACTCACTTAATTGTATTTTTAAACACAATTATAAGTATAGTTAATAAAAAAAATTAAAATTCACAAATTAAAGGTAAAGTTAAACTCAGAAATTTTTATTCATTAATAAGGGAGGTTAATAACAGTATAAATATTGTGCACCACAAAATATTATCACGCGTTAAAATGTTTCTTATGCAGTAGAAATTTTTGATGATCTACCCGTGGGCAGTTCAGATGCTTGACAATGTGTAGTTCATATCTGTGACAATCTATGGTACTTTTGGTTGTTTTGTTAATGTTAGAAGATGTTCAAAGTTCTTTAATCAAGATAATAAAACAGTAAAATACTCATTTATATAAATTAGGGTTTTTACTTAAAAAAGAAAAATGTAAACATAATTCTTGTAAATGCTTAAGTAATGTGTATTAATAAGTACATTAAATCACCATTGGGGATAATCTAAGGTGTCTGAACTGTTATAAGAAAGTTTCATTATAACAAGGAACTTTTTCGAAAATGTTTCTTTACCAATATGTAGGGTTATCAGTGTGGTTTTAGTTTTCACGAATACTGCTGTGGATGGATTATTTAATATATCCAGTTTTTCTGTTATTGAATTTTAATGATTTTTCAAAGAAATTTGTTCCTGGAAATTGTTTGGTGAAGTTTTCTATTTATTTTTTTTATTTTTTTTACGATTTATTATGGTTTCACAATATTTATTTTGTTATGATCGAAAATATGTTTTTGTTGTTGTATGTATCAAAAGTCCTAGAAAACATTATGTTCCTAATAACTTAACACGAAAAAAAAAAATATTAGTAAAAAATTCCACCCAGCTCATACTATCTCAAAAAACTTTCTTAAGAAGCATACTATTCCCATATCAAACTTTATTGTGAAAATTAAATAACTTAAATATAAAACAAACATGTATTTTCTTTTTAGCAACTTAAGTTATATTTACAATACTTGAAGTTTACAATGACATCTATGAAATAATATACAAACTATTTTGATCTATTAGGTAACACACACCCTGATTTCTTTTGGTTTTATAACTTTTTAAATTCACCCTTTGGTGCAGTGATATTCCGTTGCTATGCAACAAACATTCCAGTCAGTTTATCCAACTAATGTTGCTTAGTTTCTGCCAAATATGATTAAGATTATCAAACTTCCCGCTGGATTTTATTTTGCTAAGTAGATAGAATATACATTAGTAGCTGATAGAGTAGTATGATCTGTGGCCGATAGCCGATTATTTTCCATCTGTTCCTTTATAGGTAACATATAAACATTAACTCCCATCTATAGTATTTTATACAATTTTTAGACGAGAATAAGAAGTTTGAGTATATAAAGTTTCCTCACAGGCCCAAAATATTTTATATTTTAGGTCTACGGACTCAAATAAGCTTATTATGAAGGATAAAAATAAATATTAAACAAGCGCATGCAAAGTATACATTCTTAATATATTCAGCTATCAAGTCATGTTATCTGCAGATGTCACTTTTGATTGATACTATAAAAAATCTATAAAATAACATAAAAACTGTATCAATGCTGGCCGAAAATAAATATGTTTGAATTTTCTTTAATGTTTTTACAACCAAAAATAAGAGTATAACTTGAATTTCTTAGTTGGTGCCGGTGGCTTTGACTTCAATAAGGAATTTTAGAAGGCTGTGAAATGAATGCAGCGCAGTGCAGTGCTGCAACCTTCAGGCGTTTGGGTGAAGCAGCTATTACAAAGATGGTCACGACACAGGAATGTAGTAGGTCGTGTTTTGAGTCGGCAATGGAGGCTTTTTCCATGGCCGTGTTCATTGTGTGGTGATTAGTGTAAATTTATTTGTATTATTCGATATGGTTATTTTGATTCGGTGAGACTGGATTATTTCATACATCGTGGTTGTTTCGCATGAAGTATGAACTGTCAAGTGGACAAAAATTCCAGCAACTCTTCTTCGAAGTCCAGGGATGGTAAGTTTTAAAAGATTAATATTGAAAGTGAAAAGATTAATGCTTTGACATTCATAATACATAATATTTTAAATGACATATGCATGCTTTTATTCACTTGTCAGCCCTTTCTTAATACTCTTCGATATTTTTTTTATTGAACCTTAATTTATTGTTGTGAAAAATAATAGTTTATTATTGCATAAATATTTTCAAAAATTATCTTTAACCTAAAGCGTGTACCTTCTCATTCACAAATATACGTAAACAAAGTTGTCAATTTAAGTTTTAACTTTAAATCAGATACCCCGATGTTAAGGAATTACACTTTAGTTTGCAGAATTTGTGTCTCTTGAAATAAACAGTATGCTTTCATACTTTTATCCATTCCATAGGGGGTGTTAATTTGTTAAGTTGGTGATGCAACATAAACAATGAGCGAAAATTCTAATTGTTGTATCATACATTATAATTTTAAAATATGAAAGATTTGTAAACAATATATCTCTTCATGTACAATGTTAGCATTTAATTGTCTTTACTCCTCCAGAATGAAGTTGCCTTTTAAAGTGTGTTTAAGAGGTCACTGTGTCATGTGTAAGTTAATGTCATTATAATTCAAGAATAGCTATACGTCTTTCAGGGACGGTACAACAAAACGTTCTATTTTTGAAGAATCACTACCACCTATTTGTGTTTTATTTATTTTACTTTGAAGCAACAATGAGGCTGATTAATATTCAAACGTGAAATACATTAATTTATTCTTTTACATTTTATTGATTGATCTCGCAATCAAAAATAGAATAATAATGATTCAAGATGTGTACTAATGAGCTAAACCCGGTCTCGAAAGGCTGGAGTTCAATAATCGACAGAGTGCACTGGGAAAGTTTATTTCTTCCCAAAATGTGACTATCATCTTGGATCTCCCCGGGTGAAAGGTGCGTTTCCAAATTCCATCATTATTAATGTAGCTTACAAATGACAACATAATGCTAAGCTTTTTTCAAAAAATATGTTTTTGGTTTTCTACTAGCCTTAAATACGTTTATCATTGACAAGAAATAATAATTATGTAACAGTGCCTTAATATTGTTGATTAAGGTAAATTTTGTAGTTAGCCTATAATACTATGCTTTACTATATTCCATTCACGGTAGGAATTGACTTCTGAAAGGCCTTTTTCCCTACCATAAATCTATTATATAGTAGGATATTGGTAGGAAAAAAGACCTTTCAGAGAGTAATTCCTATCGTGAATGGAATATAGTGTGCGATACATTCACTACCTTGCTTAAATCTCGAAAGTCTTAAATACTGAATACCTACTACGTTATTTGTGGATTTGAATGGTATTTGTTAAACCATTTTCAATAATTTATTTTGAAAACAATTTAGATTTTTTTAGACTCAAAGTAAGAGATTTTATTGTTATACGAGAATAGATATCTTGACGGCAAAATATGTTTTTTATGTTCCTAGCCCTTGGTCTGGGCTCGAATCCTTGCCGTGTGGAACGAGAGCTTTTTTTTTTCCCCCCAAAATGGTTCCTCACTATATCTCAACACAAATTTTGGTACACTTATTTTAAAATATCATTTTGCTCATTCCTAGCACGACTACAAACTAATTGTAAAACAAACTTATAAATTATAATAGACGAAATTGTGCCCAAGGTAAATTGAATGTAAAACCACATGACCGTAAAACTACCTGACCGTAAGTTCGTAATGCCGGGATCACGATCAACTTAACGTTTACTTAAGGTTAACTTAACGTAATTTAACGTTAAGGTTCTTCTCGTGTTTTTAAATGATCACGATGCAGTTAACCTGGGAGGTATTTCACGTTAAAAGAAGGGTATCACGTGATCTAATCAGCCATTCATTATGCGAGTGACTTAGACCAAAATAGGAAGGCTACATTTATCAAAAAAGTTTAATAATATATATTTATTATATGATTGAAAACTGTAAACATTCACAGATCGTCACTTTACAAACAGTACAAATCACATATCAGACTCGAGAATTAAGATGTTTGGCTCGAGTTGTTACGTTAAGTTACGTGAATCGTGATCACACATCTGTTTTCTAGTTAAGTGAACGTTACGTTAAGTTAAAGCTAAGTTGGTCGTGCTCCCGGCATAGTACTAAAGATATGTAAATAAAGGTAACAGGCTCGATTCCCGGCATGCCTCATAACAAATAATCTTCTAGAATCAAGTTAGCTCGTAAATCGTTTTCTGGTATAAATATAATCAAATTTTTAAAAAAAGTCCAAGTCTCTAGTAAAAAAAGATATACATGAACTAGCCTACGGTTTTTTCTAACGTTCTGTCATTGTGTAGTAGGAAGGAACTTTGTGAAAATAAACTTTAGGATTTTGTTAGGAAGGTCAGTAGCTGACAGTCACATAAGTTACTAAGACTATTTTAGTATATGCATTCGTTAAGTCATATGTTCTGTAGCTGTCATTTTGATAGTCTGAATACCTATTAAATTATTATTATTATTATTATTATTAGCACCGCGTCTTACTACCCGTTCGGGTTATACGCACTTACGCTAATGTGTAATGGTAGGGTGATTGTGAGATGAAATGGAGGACCTACANGGTGATTGTGAGATGAAATGGAGGACCTACAATTTAACGTTGAATCCGAACCACGGTGGAGGCCTGGCATTCCCCACATTCACAAGGAGTATTGTCAGAGGTGAAGGAAGGGTTTGGTAATCAGATAAATCTGTGCCGGGACCTGGGATTGAACCCCGGCCGCCAGCACAGACCGCCAGGTCACCCACCACCTCTTAAATAACACTAATCATATAGTAGTAACCGGTTATGAATGTTGACCGCGAAAATAAAGTGTTTGTTTCTTCTAAACTGTCCCTTCTACTAAAATCCTACTTTAGTAACTTTTATAGATTATTCCTATAAAGATTGGACTGTGCCTAACGAACAGTAGTATCCAAAGAGCTATTCTTGTTAAGGTGGGATGAAAGGGGATGCGAGAAATGGCCAGTATTTTTGTAGTTTTTATGGCAAAACAATTTTTTTTTGTGTCAAAATAAATAAAATATTGTTCCAGTACAAACATAGAATTTAATTTTTTTCGCATAGTGACCTCGAAATATCTTGAATATATTCCAAAGTTGTTCTGTAGTTTAATGACAATTTTTTATCTTCGTCTAAAAAGTTTGTTGGATAAATTCTGCTATACTCATGACTTTTGTCGCGTCCATTTCCATCCCATCTTAACACTCAAACCTTTGTTCAAGTTATTTATAAACCGATTTTCTGCCAAATAACCTTCTAAAAGATCTTTAATTTTCCTTCCATAACCCTGTTATATATACAGGTCTAGTCTATTCGCCATAGGAGTTGTGGTAACTGACAGCTAACAAAAGTTACTAGATCTTCTCCTATGTATCCATTCGCCAAACCAGATGATCTTCAAGACCATGTGCTGAGTTGTCACTTTTGACATTAAAACTTTCACAACAAACAATTTGTTTATAATAATGTTTTTCGTTTAACTGTGTTTACATCTTCTGCTAACTGTCAGTTACCACTCCTATGGCGAATAGACTCTTAGTAAGATTCTAGTAGTAAAAAATACTTTCTAGGCGTGTTTTTTCTTAAAGGAAATCGGTCTTCGTCAGTTTTCACCCCTGATGAAACGGGCACATAACATACGTTGCATGCAACATGAGACATTCACCATCGGTGATTGAACACTTGTCGAACAAGTGATACACTTAAGACCGGAGGTGGGGGGTGCATGACACGTTGCTGTAGGCTTATACAGCATGTGCCACGTGACACGAGTGATTGAGTAGACTGGTTCACTGTTCCGTGTTTCACCCGCATCAAGCGTTTAGTTATTGCTGAGGAATGAGAAAAACTGCTATTTTCTGATATCGGATACGACCGTGACAATTTATTTTAAGTATCGGTGATTTTTACCGGTGATTATTTCACAATGTCTTGCTGGACTGATATTTTGTCACGGCTTCAGTTTGTTGCAGGATACATATTTTGTTCCAGTAGTCGTACTATACGCCGTCAGGGTCTCCACGCATCTGGAATACCGGGAAAACACAGAAATTGTTTTAATGTGTGTGTGTGTGTGTGTGTGTGTGTATCTATGTGCGCGTGTGTGTGTGTGTTTAAAGATATGGCTAAACAAAGGGCAATTTTACAGAAGCATGTAAAAATATTGGACTATTTGTTAATTAGGGACATTTTATTGACATTTTAAAATTGTACTTAGAGTCTTTGGATGGTCGAAAAAGTGAACTGAAAAGTTAAGCATGCTGATTCAAACATGTCCTATGTGTGTGAAGCGACAGAAGATATTATTTTCCCCAAAAATCTTAAATCATATTTTTTTAACCGTAAGTTACATGACTATACAATCTGATCACTTTGATGAAAAATGAAACTTTATTACTCATTTCTTCAATCTAAGCTAACTGAAAAAAAAAATGTTATTGCTTCTGGAAAACGTGCAAAACACAGGGAATTCGGTAGTAAGAAAATAGTTGCAACCCTGGTCGTTTCTTGTTTCGCCTTTGATAATATTTGCTAATAGCAGCAGCTTCTTCTTTAGACGACTCCATTAAGACTGTATTCTCCCATGTAGGCCTACTATGTACCGTTCTAGCCATGTCACATTTTCGTAAAAAATATGTTGCATGTTTTATGCAGCATTCGGTGTGTGTGTGGGAGGGGGGGGGGATAATATTGTCAATCCGCAAGCGAGCTATATCGACCGAGTGGCCATCTTATGTTGCCGTAGATAGTGCCAACATTTGCGGATAGAGGGTGTCATGTGGTCAGCATAACAAAACCTTCTGTCGTTAATCTCTATTTTTCTAAACCGGAGCCGCTACTTCTTTATTCAATTAGCGCCTCATTTGTGCTCACGAGGCTTGAGTTTGACCTCGTTACAGACCCACTGCTTCACACACACGAAAGGAAGCACTGGGGATCGAACCCATTACGTCTGGATCTGTAACCAGAAAGTTTGATCACTAGACCACAAAGGTGGTTTGAAAGATACTTAAAAGTATGATCACATTCAACCGCCGGTTTATGTGATCCAACATTCCTTCAATAAGATCTCAATGGTGATATTTACTAATTATTTCTCTTATATGAAGAATGTTGTAGGGTAGGCCTTTAGTAACGGTATACTCGTGACAGGAGTATCGCTCACAATCAAGCAACTGGAGTATAAAGGAATTTCTGTGAGCTCGTATTCCCGACACCTATCTCAGTAGAACGCGTCGGACTACTAAACCAAGAGTCCCCGATTTGTCCAACATTTTCGAAAAATAATTTTTTTTAATGAAATTGGAGCTTTCTCTTTCACATTGATGAATCAATGACTATAGGACTCTATGTTGTGGGCTTACTCTGGAATTAAGTTGGCTTGTAAGTCCTTTGATTTGATTTTAATGGAAAAGGATAGTCAGTTCCACTGGAGAGATGCTGCTTCAGGAAGTATTGCAGTAACCTTGAGAGGAAGTGTTGGGGGCTTGAAGCACTCCTTTCCCCATACAAATGCACCTGATCCATCTAATTATCACATATAAAATAATGCCCCATACACGATACAAACCAGGGAGGAATCTTTGGGATCAAAGTCCTACGAAATAACTTCGACTTTTAACAGGACTATTGAACAGTGATTGTTTCCCTTTCTGGACAATATGACTAACAAGGATCCAACAGGCGTCTCTAGTGGGTGAAACAGGGGAGACATGCCTCCCCCCTCCCCTACTCCCACAATAATCTGCTCAAAAGGGATCTACTCTTGGTACCGTAAAAGAAACAGAAGTGTTTTATTCAGAAATAAAATGCCACCTTTTGATCAATGCATAAATTATTTAGGTAACTCACTTTATTACTTTAGAATTAATTGTCTTACCTTAAGATGGGGTACTAGTGAGCGTGAGTTTAGGGCAGTATATTTGAAGTTTTTATAGCATAAATATTTTTTGGCCAAAATAAATCAAATATTTCTTTTATAGAAACATAGAGTCTAGTTTTCTGCACATGATATTCTCAACAGTTGTTGAATATCTTTCACAGGTGTCTTGAAATTTAATGACAACTTTTTCTCTTTGTTTAAGAAGTTTATCACCAAATGCCGCTATGTTCATGAGAGATATTCAACAACTGTTGAGATTATCATGTGCAGAAAACTAAACTCTATGTTTCTATAGAGGAAATATTTGATTTGTTTGCCCAAAACATATTTACGCTATAAAACCCCAAAATAAATGCACTAAGCTCATGCTCACTAGCACCCCACCTTAACATTCGTCTTATTCAGTTGGTGAAGTATTATTTTTATTTTATGAATTAAAAGGAAAATATGTTCGTTTGTCCATATCTCTCACACATTAATTAAGAGCTAACGACGCTCATGAGCTGGTTTGAAGGCGAATATTAAGATCGAAATAGTCTACCAGGGAACGCAAGCCCAAACTAATCTTAAGGATAAAGGAATGGTAAATATATGTGGTAGCTGTTTGACCTCGTAATGAGCGTGGCATTAATGATACAAACCTGTGTACATTTCGTCCCATTGGTTCCAAAGGTCAGCGTTAGTTTAGCCCCATTGTTTACCTGAATCTGAGCTAACTAGCTATCAATTTGTTGTTAGATCATGTCATGGATCACACGAAGAGTAATTGTACTGAAATTGACTATTTGGTGTTCACAAGATACTTTATAGTGAAATCCAGCATTTTCAATTCAACCTAACTTAGGGGACTGCCTAGTTAGCCGAGATATTGCCAAACATAGATTTCGCTTAGGATAAATATGGACAAACACTTTAAAAATACACGAGTTTGATGTTTACTGGAATGAACAAAAAAACTATTTTCTATGACCCTATTCATATTTAAACTTATAAACTTAGTTCAAAATTTGACATTTTCAACACTCTGTAAAGTATAAAAATCCTCAAATCTTGGTTGATCAGTGATCAGGAAGACGTAAATAAATGCTTGGGAAACCTATGCTAACTGGTATAGGAGCATAGGATGGATAATTTGTGAATCAAATAATGCAATTTAATAGTAGGGTCACTACACACATTTTATTGGCAATTGTATTTTCCTCCTCCCCTTTTTGTTCTCCTACTGGTGGACATCTCCACTAAGTAACGTTAAAACCCACTTGGTTTTTGGCGTTTATGAATTTCTGCACGGCTATTATAGCGTCTTAACTCAACCTACTGCTAAGCTAATAGATTGTTATACGCAATTAACACGTGTCGGGGACTAATTTGCATTGAACATTTTGTGGTCAGGGAGTAAACTTACACACATAACTTTTCATCAAACTAACTCTCTAGCCTTAAGGAACTCGAAATTTCGTGGCCGGAAGAACGTAAGCTTGCCATTCAACCCTATTCTGAGACTACTTCATCCAATCCCAAACCTCACACCCAACCTCCTTCAAGCCTATGTTAACATTGTCCTCCCAGCAACGTCTTTGTCTAATAAGGGGTCTTGTATCTTCAGGTTTCCCAACTAAAATTTTACGTACACGCCTGTTATCGCCCATACGCGCCACATGAGCACATCAAATCAGTCCGCGTGCCTTGATTATCCTTAATATGTTTGGGAATACATACAAAAGTTCTTCATTATGTAACTTTATCCATTATCCTTTTTGTTAGATCCAAATATATTCATCAGCACTAAGGTAAGTTACGAATATATTGACTGAGCAATGGCGAACAGTCAAGAAATGGTCGTCCATTTTGAGGGTTTGTCGTGGGAGTAACAAACCTTCATAATAAAAGTAGTTTGTTACAAACCAGAATTATTAATATTAGACTACATTTATCAAGATATAATATGAGTTTTTTTTCGTCTCACCATTCTGTGCGTGGATGTTCCTTTCATTCAAATTTCTCCATTTAATTTTTCCAAAGAAGGAGTCTTTTTTTTTCATGTCCTTACATATATATTCACGTTATCTATAAAAATCCGTTTCCTTGAAACTCTAGAGTGCTTACGTTGCGATAAAACAGATCCAATCTCACTGAACTTTTTCGTTTAGACCACCATCATACGCTTTGTTAATGGCTCTATCAAAAAGCTATAAAGAGAAATGATGTAGGGTAAACCTTCAACCTATTTTTATTATTTAAAAAAAATGGATATTAGCTTCCCACTCATTTCCATTGGAACAATTTAATACGTCACAGTAAAAACATGTCAGTAATAAAGAAGTCATTGCATTCAAACATACACGGCTAGACAGCTAAGAGGAAAATAAAACATCTAAACATTCCTTTAGTCAGTGTGTGCGCTGTTGCCGAGCTTAGGTGGACTTTATTATAGATACTACTTTATTATAGATACTTCTTTATTATAGATACTACTTTATTCTAGGTACTACTTTATTATAGATACTACTTTATTATAGGTACTACTTTATTATAGATACTACTTTATTATAGATCCTACTTTATTCTAGGTACTACTTTATTATAGATACTTCTTTATTATAGATACTACTTTATTCTAGGTACTACTTTATTATATATACTACTATAGTATAGATACTACTTTATTATAGGTACTTCTTTATTCTAGGTACTACTTTATTCTAGGTACTACTTTATTATAGATACTACTTTATTATAGATACTACTTTATTCTAGGTACTACTTTATTATAGATATTACTTTATTCTAGGTACTATTTTATTCTAGGTACTACTTTAATCTAAGTACTACTTTATTATAGGTACTACTTTATTCTAGGTACTTCTTTATTCTAGGTACTACTTTATTATAAATACTACTTTATTCTAGGTATTTCTTTATTCTAGGTACTACTTTATTATAATATAGGCCTACTACTTTATTATAGATGCTACTTTATTCTAGGTACTTCTTTATTCTAGGTACTACTTTATTATAGATACTACTTTATTATAGGTACTACTTTATTCTAGGTACTACTTTATTATAGATACTACTTTATTATAGGTACTACTTTATTATAGATATTACTTTATTAGATATACTACTTTATTATAGGTACTACTTTATTATAGATACTACTTTATTCTAGGTACTTCTTTATTCTAGGTACTACTTTATTATAGATACTACTTTATTATAGATACTACTTTATTCTAGGTACTTCTTTATTATAGATACTACTTTATTCTAAGTACTACTTTATTATAGATACTACTTTATTCTAGGTACTACTTTATTATAGATACTATTTTATTCTAGGTACTACTTTATTTATTTGGTACAGACATTATTATAATGTGACCGATGCGAAGGCTCTGTTTGAACCAGACGTTGCATCTTGATGAGTTTTTTTCCAAACAGTGTCATTGAGACAATTTTACCATATTTTAAAAATTCAGGGGAAAAAATTATTGTAAAAATGTAAGCAGATAGTCCAACGCCTTAGTTCAGTCGGCAGCATGTTTGCATATTGAGCTAAAGGTCCCGGGATCGATTCCCGATATGACTGAAACATGTATCATTGGTGAAATGTGAGTTTAGTCTTTCACAGTAATTAATTAACCGCTGAGGAATTGGGTGTTATGTCTGTATTTTAGATTTAAATTAGTTTGTAAGTCGAATGCTAATATAAGCTAATCAGTCAGTTCAAAAAGTGCACAATAAATTATTTAAATAATAACATAATAATAATTAGAGATGAGACGCTCGAATTGGTAAAATTCTCGCTAGTGCATCTCGAATACTTTAAATAGCATATTTAAGCAATTGGCAAAAGGAATTATATAGTTTTTAAGGATAACAAAATCACAACAAAGGACAAAATTAATTACTTTAATATAAAAAAGTATTCTTGTTGTTTATAACATAATAAATATGACACCAAGCCTTAAACATTAAAAAAAAATCACTTTAAAATATTTTCTCTTAAAATAAAATTGTACATTTTTTAAGGATTCGAGAATTTGAATTTGGATTCGAGATTCAAAAGAAAATTTAAAATTTCGATTCTAGAAATAAAAGATTCGGTTGTTTCGGTTGTTTACTTTAAAATATTTTCTCTTAAAATAAAATTGTACATTTTTTAAAGATTCGAGGATTTGAATTTGGATTCGAGATTCAAAAGAAAATTTAAAATTTAGATTCTAGAAATAAAAGATTCGGTTGTTTTCAAATGAAGATTGCAGAAAATCACACTTCAGTCACTTTTCTCGTTTGAGCTTAATCTTGTATCTAATTTCCTGTTTAATCGTTCTTGAGACGGGATCTTAAGAAATAATGCCTGCGGCGACACGCACGCGGAATGTTGTGTCTGGTTTACTGGTGTCGGGGCTCTAACCCCGGGCTGGTGTACTAAGGGCGATTTAAAATAAATCGTTTCTCATTCCTCCTCCACGCAAATGTGGGTATATATCCTCCGAATGCTGCCTTTTTTGTATCCCTATTCTGTTAGGGTGATTAAATGAAAATCACTCGCGTGGATAATAAGACGCGCAGCAAAAAAATTGTGAGAATATAAGTTGCCCTTTTCTTTTAAAGTATCGCCTCCAAAGAAGGATCCAAATTTTAATAAAATAAACCTTCAGGTGAATGGGATATAGTCATATTTCCATAGAAAGAACCTTTAATAAAATACAATTATCTGTTGATAAAATTGAAAACGTGTTACTATTTTTACTATTTTTATTTAATTATCTTATAGTTATTTTATTAAATCTATTAAGGTGGGAGAGTAGGGGACGCTAGAAAAGGCCACTGTTTTGGCGCTTTTTCTTATATCAAAACTCTTTTTGGTCAAAATAAATGAAATATTGCTCCAGTAGAAACAGAGTTAATATTTCTTCACACGGTGACCGCAACATTTCTTTAATATATGTCAATGTGTGGAATGCCAGGCCTCCAACGTGGTTCGGCTTCCACGTTTAACTGTAGGTCCTCCATTTCCTCTCACAATCACTCTACCATTACACATTTAGCGTAAGTTCGTATAACCTGAACGGGTAGTAAGGCGTGGTGCTAATCATAATAATAATAAATGTCAAGGGTGTCCTGAAATTTAATGACAACTTTTTCTCTTCATTTAAAAGTTCCTCATCTAATGTTGCAATATTCATGACAGATATTCAGGAACTGTTGATATCAACATGTGAATAAAATTAAACTCTATGTTTTAACTGGAGCAATATGTTATTTATTTTGACTAAAAAATTGTTTTGTTATAAAAAACTGCATAAACACTGACCTATTAACGCTTTGACCTTAAAAGTATCAGCTGCAGGCAGCTCACCCGACCTGCCGTTTGAATACGTGAACGTGGTCCAATATTTTTATATCAACTTTTCTAGCCATCAGACAAAAAGTTCTTCTTATGAAAATTGGACCCTAGTCGTACTCTGGCAACACAGCACAACTGGCGATTGTTTGTCAAGTTCTTGCTGTGTAATGGGTGACGTTGGTCGCGGTGTTATAACAAACACATTGTTGGGAGCACGTGTTTGTTGTGCACAAGTGTGAATACTACTTTTTATCTTGCTAGTAATGAGAATATTCTTCTTATTACAAATACACTCACATGACGAGTTTATTTTTTAGTCGACAAGGCTGGCCTCACGAATGGCGTGCTTGACTGACCATTTTTATTTGTTACTATAAGATAAAATATTCATAATAAAATACTCTTTAAACATTAGTATGAATTAACTAATTTCTACTTTCTACAAATATGTCCTTAACTTATGCTACAAAAATATTTCTGTCATTCTACAAATTAATAGTAAACTTGTAAATAGTTTTTCATTGCTCTTTTCAAAAATTGTTTTTTTGCAAACAGCGCAAGGCTAAGATCAAACTGTCGGTTCAATTTTATTAATATTAATAACTAATTATTAATATTATTAACCATCCATTTTATGGCAAACAAAAACTGTCTCGTCTGCGATATTTTATGATATTTCAAACGCGTCAATCGACCTGTAGGAAAACATCTATATTCGCGTGAGCCGCACGCGTCTGACGCATTTTAGCAAATCACACCTAAATTGAAGGTATTTTTGTTATTTTTAGCACGGTGTCTTACTACTCGTTCGGGTTATACGCTTATGTACTAATTACGCTAATGGTTTTAGGGATTATGACGGTTATATTAACAGGTAGTGTCTGCATTTGCGTGGGGGGAGAATGGAAAACAATTTTGAAAATCTACCTTCAATACACACGACCGCGATTCGAACCTTGATCTCCCCGTCTTCGGCAGTCTTGTCTAACATGAGAGTAGCGCGTTAGACCACATGGCCACCGAAACGGGCTGCTTTGATGCTCCTACTTAATATGAGATGTATATAAATTAGCATGGATAGAAAGACAGTATACACAAATCTATGTAGGACATCCGTTATGAAAGGTTTTTTCCCCTACCAGAATACTATTTTCTTAGGAAAAAATACCTTTCAGGATGAATTTCCTACCAAAATCAGTGTTTATCTACGTTTTACTTGTATGTTTTATACATGACTCAAAGATTGTTCTTTATATTACATATTATTTGTTAGTTTTTATTATAAACAAGAATATATTAACCGGGTTCTATTCCCGGCATGGCCGAAAAATGTATCGTTGGTGAAATGTGGGTCTACCCTTTCACAGTGATGATTTAACGACCGTGGACTGGATGTTGTGTCTGTTCTAGGTTTAAGTTAGTTTGTAAGTCTTGTGCTGATATAATCAGTCAGTTCGGAAAGTGCATGTTAAATAGGCATACCCCAAATAAATGAAAATGAAAAATGAATATATTTTTACATTAATTGCTATAAATTATTTGAGGCGGTTTTACAATTAATTTATTTTTGAACTTATTTTCCCGAGCTAAAAACACGCTACATGAGAAAATTTGTACAGTTGTGTCGTACCATTTATTTTATATAATATGTTAGTAACAAGTCTGATGAACAAATCCATGCATATTTTAAAGTAATGTCATGAACTCTAAAACAAGTATGTCTTTCCTTCTGTCACGGCTTTGTTTAGCTTACCAATAAGTGTTCGGTCAGACCGACAAGCGTGCGAGCGAGCGAGCGCGTGATTAGCAGATAGCTCTCGACAGTTGTTGACGAGGAGGTAAAGGTTCGAATCATGGCTCAGTGAACTGAGTGTGGTTTTTGACAAGTGATTTATCGTTGGGGTTTGCCCATCCTCTATCCGCGCTAATAGTGTTTCTTATTTGTAAAGGCCTACTTTGATTATACTATTGAATTACAGTAGCCCCATGACTTCTATGGTGCTGACTGACAGCTCACAACTGACAGCCGACAGTCGACATTTAGGTATATACCTAAATTTTGACTGTCAGAAGTGACAGCTGCTAAACACATGTTTTTTCAGATCATATGGTTCGGTGTAGGGATACATAATTTGGTCTGGTAGCTTTTCAAAGCCGTCAGCTGTGAGCAGTGAGCTGTCAGACAGCACCAAAGAAGCCATGGGGATACTGTAGTTTAACATATCAGTTATATATATATAGTCATACCTATATATGTATATAGGTATGGTTTAATATTTTACTAATTAATATAGGCCGTTAGTACCAAGTGTTCTAAACCTATCGATAATCATAAAGAAGTCAAATATCATGTCAAATTGAGAAGTTTTCATAGCACTCAATGAACCAACACATAATATTGCCTAGCTCCTGTAAACTAGACTGTTCCGGCTCGAGCGCGAGCGCTTGAAAAATAGAACCAGTCTCTCGCTCCAGTCTGGCCACCACTCATTACAACCAATGTGTTCTATTTTTTTTTTTTAGTCCCTCGCTCGCCCAGTCTGTCCGTCCTCTTAGCCTTTATTATAATTTATAAAGGTCCTTTATACGCTAGAAAATACTAGGTGTTCATTTATTTTTATGGGGAGCTGAAACGGGTACGTTTGTTAGGCATGGCCCCGAAAGGGAAACGCGACCAGCAAAAATTTGGTAAACATTACTCCTAAAGCTACCCTTTATTATACATTGATTCTGGTAGGAAATCCGTTTCGAAAGGTCTTTTTCTATATCATAATCCTAAAATATAGTAGAATTTTGGTAGGAAAAGAAACCTTTCAGGACAGACTCTCTCTACCGGACACCCCCCCCCCCCCC
>CABEEJ010000149.1:333105-345509 GCA_901482245.1 Timema douglasi
CCCCCCCACGTCCAGCCCCCGTTCAGCATGTAAAAGGGGGGAAGGTCGTGTGCGAATGTCGATGTCAACATTTCTGAAGTTTGACATTGATTCCTATTTCCGCCAAGTTTTTTTTTTGCACCGCGTCTAAATAAATATCCGTTCGGGTTATACGCTTATGTACTAATTACTCTAATGTGTTAGGGATTAGTAAGGTTGAATTTAAAGGAAGTATACTTGCATTTGCGTAGAGGGAGAGTGGAAAACTATTTAGTAAAACCACCCTAATTTTCCCGACCGAGATTGAACCCATATCTCCCATCGGCAGCCAGTTTATTGCTAGAGTGACGCATTAGGCTGTGAAGCTACTGAAGTGGGTTTTCTCCTTATTGAAGTGTTATTTGAACCTGATAGTTCATCGTCGCCTTTATCTTATGTATAAATCAAATGTATGTGTGTGTACCTAAATTATTATTCAAAATATATATCAGTTTAATAACCACAAAGATTGATTATAAAAATTAACTCGCTTCGGTGGGCATGCAGACTAAATGCTGAGCTTGGTCTAGTCTAGTTTTCCATGAAGGGGAGGTTGGGTTCAGAACCCAGGCTGGGTACTTTTCCTTGGAGGTTTCCCACTTTCCTTTTACATAAGTGCGGGTACATATAATCTAAATCCAACCTTCCTCGTTCCTACCCCATAATTTTGGGCCTAATTAAATGTGTATAGCCTGGACGGATTGTAATATGTGGTGGAAAAAAAATTCAATTTCTCATGGTCTCGATGGCGTGAGTAGGTCTGTTTGTCTTGGTCGTTGTCGCTAAACGCTCATCTAGAAGACTAAGCTTCGATTCTCGACACAGAAATGTCGACCTACTAGGTTTTTTTTTTACCCCCTTTTACAAGGCTGATTTCCATCCTTCAAACAAATTAGTAAAAACAATTTCACTTCACCATTTTGATCATATGCCCTTAGGTTTTCTAATTAAGGGGGCCTCCTTGGTCAGCGTTAACGTAACAATCGCCACACATCTTAATACACTGTTCTGTATAGTTTTATGGAACTACTTTTTTATGCTTAAACTTATACTCTCTTTAATCCTTCACCAACAACCACCCTTTGTCATGTCAATAAGAAAGAGGGGAAAGAAAAAAACTATCTTGAGATAAAAAGTTTCATAAAGAGAAAAGCTCTCTACTAGTTCTCAAATATCTTAAAATTGTTTGTTGTGAGGCTATAAAAAAACAACGGTATTTGTTAAAGTGGTGACGGAAAAACTTTTCGGGAGTGGGCCAAAAGAAAAACGTCAGGCAGACCAACACATTTTATAAAATGTTACAATGGTACATTTTACAATACTGTTGTACATTTAAATCCTATTAATTATTAAGTATATTTGTATTATAATGATATTTAATTCTAATACAATGTGAGTTGTATACATTATTTAACAAATACTTGGCCACACTGGCGAGCGAGCGAGCGCGTAATTAGCAGACCCTAGTTCATTAGAGAAGATGTCTCTGTCAAAGACACTTGGTACATCTCTGCTCCTCGAAAATTCTTACAACAATTTTTTTTAATGTACTGAAGTGTTTTAAAATCAGATTAGCCTTCATACTCTCCAAACTAATGGTGATTATTATTTGTAAAGGCCTACTTTGATTATAATATTGAAGTATTGTAACATATCGGGCTTACATATATTTATGGTCTTACCAATTAAATTAGGCCATTAATAGCAAGTGTGTTAAATCTATCACTGATAGAAAAAAGTCAAATATCATGTCAAAATGAGAAGTTTCCCAGCACTCAATGAACCAACATACAATAATATTGCCTAGCGCCTGTAAAGTAGACTGTACCGGGTCGAGCGCGCGCACTTGAAAAATAGAAACAGTTCTATCTTTCAAGCGCGCGCGCTCAGTCGCTCGCTCGCTCAGTCGCTCGCTCGCTCCAGTGTGGCCACCTCCCATTAGAATCCATGTGTTCTATTTTTTATTTTAGTCACTCGCTCGCGCGCTCAGTCTGGCCGCCCCCTCAGAAGTGAAGCTAAGTGACCATCTGTCAATCTGTTTCTAACACTACCTTTTCGAAGTTTCATGGTAGTAAGAACTTGCTCACATATATGCGACGATGTAAATATGATGATAATCTTCCGGTCACGAGATATCAAATTTAAGAAACTTGATTTCGATAAGGACTTGTAGAACTAAATAAAGTGTTTGGACATTGAGAAACGACTGCTTCAATTGAGTGTTACATTGCAATTGAATTAATGCAACCTGAAAGTCCGGTTTCACTCTTTTGCAATACACTTTAAATGTCATACTGAGATGAGATGAATAAATGTCGGCAGCCAGTCCCTTATTACTAACCAAACGTTAACATTTCAATTTAGTGGGTGGTTTACGTAATCTATTATTTACTCTCTGGACACTGGTCACTTAGCTATAAAATAAAATAACACATTTAAAAAAATTGGAATTTGGGATCCTTTCGCGGGCCGTATTGAACTTGTCCGTGGGCCATACTTTGCTCATCACTGCGTTAAAGTAAGACCAGTTCTAGAGCCCTTTTTCATCAAGCTTAATCTCGTAGCTCCGCAAACATGCCTAAAAAGTCCTTGAAAATGAGATAATGTAACATTTTCACACTTTTTTTTCTATGAATAAAAGCTAAAGGCTTGATAACAAATAGGAGAATTGTTGGAATCTTTCGACTTTATTTTGTCATGAACAATATTTTAAAATAATGCATCGTATAGTTAAATATAGTGATAAGGCTGAACACGTCTGCGCGGCAGTCTTTCATTTACCGAGGCGGTCCCGTTATCACCTCAAACAACTAGCACACCGCACTGACGCGCAGTGATAAAAATAATAATAATAATAATAATGAAGCTTTCACAGCATAGAGAATAATGCAAACCAATGCACATTCTAATTTTCCATTAGTAATGGTGGCTTGAGCTATAAATAAACGTGTGGAGCAGTGATGCTTCCCCAATAAAACTTGTTTTCTTTAGATGAATCGTAAAAAAAAAAGTACCGGACAAAGGTACCGGTTTTGCAAGTTTCCAAGGACAATAGTGTCTTTGTGCGGCCATTATGATAAGTGTTACCGGGTAATACAATAGTTGAATAAATTGTTGGTCGCATAGCTTAAGGAATTTCTCTCGTAATATACTAGCTTGCTGGTGACGGAGAGGTCAGGATTCGAATCCCGGTCGAATGTATTAAAGCTGTTGCTTTTTTATAACACTGCATCTTACTACCCGTTCAGATTATACGCTTATGCAATAAATACGCTAATAGTTTTTGGGAATAGGAAGGTAATATTTAGAGGAAGTGTACACGCATTTATGTTGAAGAAAAGTGGAAAACCTTTTATGTAATAACCCCTTTGTTCACCCGACCAAGAATCAAACCTTGATCTCCCCGTCATTGGTAGTCTAGTTTTCAGCAAGAGTAACGCAAGAGTAGATCATGCAGCCACCGAAACTGGTAATTTATATTTTAAACCCATGAGTGTTAACTGTCTAATCCAAGCATGGGGATTTGAAAGATTGTTTATAGCCTAGTAAATGCACCCGCATTAGATTGTTTGTAGGAAGTGCGCTCGCATTATAAGGTTTGTGGCAAGTGTACCCGCATTAGAGTGGGTGTATGAAGTACATCCGAATTAGATTGTTTGTAAAAAGTGCACCCGAAAGTATCCACACCTACGTAGAAGTGGTGGTAAGCCATTTATAGAGAAAAAAAACTCCTCCGTAAATCCGGCCGGAATTTGAACTCTGACCTCACTGACAAACCAGATCAGGTTGACACTTTAATTCACTTAAAACATAGTGTTATTTAGGCTACTAAGAATGAGGATATAAGTAGTATCAAACTGTACACTTTAAATTTATTGTTCATAAACAATTAAATTACAGCATGCTTATTTATTTTGGAATTTGTTTTCGAAAAAATATTGACTATTGTTAATTTCAGGTAGTAAGACGTGGTGATAAAAAAAATCAAATTACAATATCAACCGACAACGGATAATTACTTAATATTAGCAGACGATTGACAAACTTAACTCTAGAACAGACACAACACGAAGTACCCTAGCTGTTAAATCATCAGTGTGAGGAATTAAGACCCAACTTCAATTATTATTATTTTCTAGACAGTTTATTTAATCAGAAACTGGAGCCTTAACTTAGTAAGAAGACGTGCTACCGAGTGATCCAAGAACAATAGGACCCCCTTCATTCTCTTCTCAACCATGCTCGTGGACAAAACGCCATTATTATAACATCTGCCACAAGAGAAACCTTGTGCAAACTTGGTAAAAACTACACCCGACATGAGTCAGCAATCGCAATTTCATTAATTACATTATTATTATTATTATTATTATTATTACTATTAGCACCGTGTCTTACTACCCGTTCGGGTTATACGCACTTACGCTAATGTGCAATGGTAAGGTGATTTTGAGATGAAATGGAGGACCTACAGTTTAACGTGGAATCCGAACCACGGTGGAGGCCTGGTATTCCCCACATTCACAAGTTGTGGTTACATGAATTGCAATAAATGCACACCCGATTCGGTGGTTGGATTGTTTTAGACGTCACTCTCGTAATAGATTGGACTACCGATGACTGAGAGATCAGGTTCAAATCCCGGTTGGATGCACTGTGGTTGTCCCCTTCCCCAATTTGTTATCCATTCTACCTCCACGCAGATGCGTGTACACTTCCTCTATATTAAATGTTCCTCATCCCTAGCTCATTAACGTAATTAGTGCATGCTTAAAACCCTAGCGGGTAGTAAAACGTGCTAAGAGATTAAAAAACTAATGTTAGTGACTTATCAATATCCGACTCCTTACAGGTGCGCTTCAGATTATGAGCTACACTTAACTTAGTTAGAAATAAATTCTAAAAAACAACATTAACACATATTTACAAAATACATATCATGCTTTTTACCTGCTGTGTGGAATGTTAGAGCGGAAGGAATGTTGCATTTTCTCGTCTGTCCTCGAAAATTGCCCCAATCTTCACAGTCCTCAAAATTGAATTAATCAAATGTTCCTAGCATATCATATAAGCTGATGACTCGTCACCTGTTGCGTATACCGTCCGTTCAGGGGCATTCAACTGCCAATCGGCGAGTTCTCTCTTCACAAACCGCACATGGTCAGAGTGTTTTGTAAGACAGACGGTGTGCGGCGCTTCAATCGTAAGTGAATAGTGACCAAACACACACAATGTTGTCTGGCACAAGTAGAACCAAACTATAATGCTTCTTCCTAAACGTGCAGACGCTAATCACATCCAGGGTGAAACTTAAACACACACAATACCGGGTGTTCCGTAATTCACCTTTAATTATTTTTCCGACGCGTCTAACTATGAAGGCTATTTTAATTACGTCATTGGGGTATGAATTAAGAAAGGTTTAGAGACAATTGCACCCATATTTGTGAGATGAGACAGTAGGGAAACCGTTTAGGAATAATCACCCACGGTGCAACCAGCTGGTACTCGAAACCCCAACATCCCCGTCATTGCTAAACCAGGCTAGATAAGCACAACATTTCGTTCCGCGTTCCCACCGATCTGGGTTATACTCTGTACAGTAGCCCCATGGCTTCTTTGGTGCTGACTGACAGCTCACAGCTGACTTCTGACAGTCAACATTTAGGTATATACCTAAATTTTGACTATCAGAAGTGACAGCTGCTAAACACATGTTTTTGTAGATCATATTGTCCAGGGTAGGGATACATAATTTGATCTGGTAACTTTTCAAAGCTGTCAGTCAGCACCAAAGAAGCCATGGGACTACTGTATATGCCTTTTATTTCTAAACTATATTATCTTGAAGGCATATTAAGATTTAAATATTTGCAAACAACAGCCTTAGAACTTAATGTTAAGCGTTAATCATCTCATAACAAGAGACACGTACTGAAAACCCCACATGCATATTAAAACAAGGAAAATTTAATGTATACAATTTGTTAGTACGTAATTTGTCTAGAAGAAAAAGATGATAAATAACTAATACAAGATTTTAGTTTTTAATAGTAGAAATACTAGATCAATTATCGTAATCTCCAGCAAAATAGTTAATTTCCATTTATTGTGTTTTTTCTATTTTTAGCAACATGTTTTACCATCCGTCCGGAATATCAGCAATTTAATAACATTAGTTGGTTAGGCTAAAGAAAGGAAAAGTTTAGAGTAAATATAATGGTATTTGCCTGGAGGGAGAGAAAGAAACCATCTAAGGAAGAAATACCTTCATCATACCCGGCCGAGATCCTAACGTTGATCTTGTGGTCACCGCCAAACCAGATCAGACGAAACTGACGCTATTATCCGTGTGGCCACCGGTCCTGGCTTCACCCAACATATAACATTCAAGTTAGGTAGGTAATACAGCTCAAACAAGATGTCGCATCGTGGTGTGATTTTCTGTATTATCCTTTAGAAAATAGTAAAATTGAGACCACTTAAATCAGTTTTACCGTATTAAAAAAAAATTAGAAAATTTATTTTAACATTTAAAAAACCTATTAAACTTATCCCAATTTTTCTTTTGTTGTTGTCGAGTGAAAAACGCCGGTAACTCCCCTTTTATACGTTTTCTGGTTTGAGCGTAGTTTAATCTTTTAACTAATTTCCCGGTTGATCGGATGTGAGATGGGCTCTGAAAGTGGGATAAAAGAAGTGTGAGTTAAGCCTTGGTAAGCTATAAATTGCCTCGCAGACATTTAGCTCTAACACACTATTTAATTCTATGATACGTTATTTCAAAATATGGTTCACGCCAAATCGAAAGAATCCAACAAGACTCTTTTTCTTTATCAATCCTATAGTTAAAGAGATTTATTAATAGAAATAAATGTGTAAAAATGTGACAAATGCTCATTTTCAACGACTTTTTAAACATAGTTATGAAACTAGGCTTGATGAAAAAGTGCTCTAAAATTAGCCCTCCTCTAACAAACACAGCAGGTGTTCCCAACACCATGCCCGCGAGCGCTTTGGCGCCCGCCGAGCCTTTTGCGTCTACCCGCCACTTTTTGACCATAACTGAAAAGTTATTGACTAATAGTTTCAATCTGTCATTTTTTCGATGAAAATCAAGTTTTTGCTTATCTCCAAGTATGCTGTCTCAAGAAGTTGGTGAGTTAAAGCCCCCCTCTCATTCCTCTTTCTTTGCCGGCTCATTTACAAAGTGTACTTTTACTTGGAACTGCAATTCTAATTGTTTCAAGCGGAATGGTTTTGATTTTCCCTAATCTCAAAACCCCCTTCCATCATTCTACTCAAGCTCACTAAGTGCTAATACTTCATATTTCCTTTGTAAATATCTTGACATGTGTCTACCCAGCTTTGTTGCCTGAATAAACACAGGATAAAAATATTTTTAAAATGAACCTAAGCATAAAAATGGTGTGAGTAGTTAAATATTTCCTTGTGTCTTTATTTTGGTCTTGTTAAAACCGCAAATAAAGCAGTATTTTTAATTTTATTTTTTGTAAAGTTGGATGGGGTTGAACTCCCCACTAGGCTACGGCCTTGAGTATTACCCACACCCACATGTAACGTCACAATCGCTGTTGGAAACTTAACATTGCAGTTTACCGGCCGTGTGTATAGCGTTGAGGCTGACCTGAGAGCCTGGCGGGAGTCCGTAAATTTGCCTTGAAAAAGTAATTGGCGCCCGCCGCACTACCATTAATTTTTAATGTGCTCTAAGGTACAAAAAGGTTGGTGACCTCTGAAATACAGTATTTTTTTGATAGGCTCACAACATAAAAGTTTAAGATATTTGAGAACTAGCAGCGAAAGTTCCTCTTTACCTTGAGGTAAGAAGTTTGGTGGCTTTCTTTCCCCTCTTTCTAATTGACATGACAAAGGGTGGTTGTAGGTGAAGGATCAAAGGGAGTATCAGTTTAAACCTAATAGAAAAGTAGTTCCAGAAAGTGACACAGACCATTGTATTTCAAGTCGTATGGATTGTCAGCGATTGATACTTTTCTCACTGACCGAGGCGGTCGTCTTAAGGTCAGTGATTTTGCAATTTTTATATCAAACAAGTTTTTTATCCAAAATAAATAAAGTATTGCTCCAGTAGAAATATAGAGCTTGATTTTGTTCACGTATTGATATTGACAGTTCTTGAATATTTGTAAAGGACATAGCGGCATTATATGAGAAACTTTTTAAATTAAGAGAAAAAGTTATCAAATTTCAGGGCACCCTTGACTGATATTCAAGGGCTCTTAAGATTTATATGTGATAAAATTATACTTTATGTTTCTACTGAAGTTATATTTATTTATTTTATCGAAAGAAAAAAATAAATGCTATAAAAAGAATAGCCTTCATCCCCTTCCATTCTTATCTTAAATAAGACATTTACTTCCCGAGAACATCTGACGGGAAATCCCACTGATGTTTTTATTTTTCCAAGTCCTTCGTGTTGCATTCCCCTTTCCCCTTCCTTTTCCTATCCACGTAGTAGTGGGTTGGAGTCCCGTAAGGACCAGAGGGAAAGAAAGGGATTTACGTTTGTGACGGCAGGAGGGGGATTAGGTCGCTGCGGTCGAGTCCGTAGGACTCCTGGCGAACATTTGGCCCAGAAGGTTTCAGCAGGGGAAAGGGTTAGTAGCTCTCATCTAAACGTTCCGCTTCACGAAGAGAATAACTTCTGAAGCAGACACACACAATTACCGTGGAACCACTTAATCTCATTACCTTTCCTGCTACTATTTATTTTTTATATTTCTTCTTTGTTTTTTGTTTTTAAATTTAATTCTGTCTCATCTCTTTGGCAGACCTATTTTCTGCTTTTATATGTGCAAATAACACTCGTGAATATGCCAAAATAATGTTTATTGTTCCGTGTTTTACTACCCGTCCGGGCTTAGTTACACTAATGGGGTGGTGATGAGGAAGGTAAAAATGTGGAGAAAATGTACTTGCATTTGCCTGAAGGGAGAGTTGTAAATTATTTTAAAAACTACACCCTCCTTGAGTTTGTTAACTCTGACCTACCCCTCACCTTAAAACAATACTAGATGAGTTTGACATTGACGTGTGGGTAGCAATATTAATTATGTTCCTGCGAAACATATTTTAAGGGACCTCGCTTCGATTCTATGTGCTTCATAGATAATTTAATATTTGTGAATGGTCACTACTCAACTATTATACATCCCATCTATAACGGCTGAAAGTAGCTATTTTATACGCTGTCCTAGGTTGAGTTAGTTTGTCATTCGTTTCATAGGTATCTTTTATTATTCTATAGGTCTGACTCTAATAGCATTCTTTTCATCCCCTTCAATACCCCAATTTTTTTTCCATTTATCAAATTCTCTTTGGAAACAATAACTTTGTAGATTGAAATCCTTAGAAATTGATTGGGTTTGGTATTGTTCAGACAAGGGGGGGTTGGGGAGGCCCTTGAATAAATGTAATCTTAAGGTTGTCGTCGCTCTAGATGAAATACTGCCACTACTACGTTTGGTACAGCTGTGTTATTCCAAGATGTTTTTCTTGTTTCAATACTGCGCTCGTAAATTATTTCGCTTGTTGACGCAGTTGGCAGCGCTAATTCTAAATAGTGAGATGTCTTCATAGCTAAGACTAGGGGGTCCTCCGGTTTTTAATAGATGATTTATATTTAATCTAAAAACAATGTATTATGTATACATACGTACATACATACCTAACCATGCCGTCCCTTTACGGGGTAGGCAAGAAACTGTGCATATAGTTCAAAAAAACAATAACTCTGTATTTAATCCATCCTCACTAACTTTCGCGTCCTGGTAACCAACCGTTCGGGATATACGCATATGTACTAATTACGATAATGATCTAGGCATTAGGAAGGTTGAATTTAGAGGAATTGTACCCGCATTTGGATGGGAGTGAGTAGAAAAACCTTTTGGGGGAAAAAAACCTCAGTACACCTGATCGGTCATCCTGTCATCGGCAGCCTTGTATATTGTGAGCGTGACGCCTTAGACCATGTGACCACCGAAGAGGTGATGATATTGATTATGATGATGGTGATGACGAATAAGCGTGATATTTAGTCAGCATGCTCATCTATGTATGAAACTAAAAAGGAAGCTTGAGGAACCATTTATTAAAATAAACCTCAATACACCAGGCCAGAATTCGAACTTCGACTTTCTCGTCACCAATGGCCTTAACTACACGAGCCTTACTTCTAGTCCGCGAGCCCACCGCCAAGCCTATTTTTAATTTCGAATATCTAGCATTTAGACTTGCATTTAGACTTGGTTTTCCAAAACATGGTGTATAGTGCTGGTTTTCTATTAATCTCATCAACCTAATGCGGTGGAATCTCCCCCAAAGGGTCTTCCTCACCTAAACACAGGTATACTTATTAAAAAAGAAAAACATTTTAACGTCATCTCAAATGACATAGACCGATTGTACTAAATTATACAATATATATTATAAATTATACCCGCGCGTTATTTCAAACAGGAGGAATATATTATTATTATTATTATTTAGCACTTCGTCTTACTATCCGTTCGGGATATACGCTTAAGTACTAATTACGCCAATGGATTAGGAATTGGGAATGTTGAATTATAGGAACGCATTTGCGTGGAGGTAAAGTGGAAAAAACATTTAGGAACAATCACCCCCAGTTCACCCGACCGAGATTCGAACCTTGATCTCCCCGTCCTCAGCAGTCGTGCTCCACTCGACTAACGCGTTAACTAACTACGCCACCGAGGCGGGTAGGAGGAATATAAACAGTTAATCAGTATTTAACTTTGTCACGTGTTTGTCTGTAAACGTTGCCTTTATGTTAAGTTACAAGAATTAAATAATTTCAAACTTAATTGGTTCTCTATATATTAATATCTTTTATCTCAAAGTTTTGCACTCTTGTGCCATCGTTCGAAATTAAGTAAACCTCTTTCAAATCAAGGTCAACATAAAATATGAAGAATAACGATCATAAACTATCTAAGGACTGTAACAAAAAGGAACAAAAATACAAACCATTTGTCAGTTTGGGAAACAATCGAAAAAATAAAAAGATTGTTTCAAACACAACTTTACACTTCGTATCAATAAAATGTAGTATTCTTTTTCACTGAAGAGTACAATTTTCTTAGGAAGGTTCTTATAGAAAATACAAACGTATTTTTTACTATCAACATTTATAACATTGTACTATTTTATTAGTGTTTTTATATATCAAAAGTATGGAAGCAGATCACATGGCTTGACTAATGAATATTTAGTAACTTTTATAGCTATCAGAATGTTTACGATGCATATTCTTCTCCTGCCTAAAAGAACTACATTTTATTACAAAGCTTCTTAGTTGGTATACTTGATTGTCATCCTGCTCTCTTTTCATCGCACTTAGAAATAAACATTGTACCCTGCTATAATGACACCAACACAAACTGTAAACATTGTTATGGATTGCATTGCTTTGTTCTTTCAGTCGTTGGCAATAAAATATTACCTAGAAAAAAAAACTCGAACATGCTCGTACCGTATGAAATTATGTGTGTTGAATTTAACACATAAGGGATTTGGAGCATTACTGGTATTCTCGACTCTTGACTCATGAATCTGGGATCTGATCCCAACTGATTAATATTGTTGATTTATCTCAAACACTCTTAATTAATTTCCATCTAGCTAATACTAGCGTTAAGAGTGTGAAAGTTGAAAAATATAATTGACAAGGGTAGTCAATGTTTCTGTTAGTATGACAGGAATGTTTTATACTTCATCCTGTTGTCATTTACTACCCTCCCCCCTGTTCCTCCAATCAGCGTAGTGCTGCCCCTAGCTCTATTTCTATTACATCGCCCCTACCACCATCACCCCCTACTCTTACCCTCCAACTCCCTGCCTCTTGTACACAACAGATCAACGACTAATTGCTTATCTTGTTTCAACCCCTGGTGCACGCAAGCCTGTTAGACTGGAGGGAGTGGAGGAGGGGTAGTTTCACAGAGCGCTACTGTCGATATCCGCAGTCGCGATGGAATTTTGGAGGGGGGGAAAAGGGTTGCTACAGGACAAGGGGTTGCTGCCCTCGGTAGTTGTATTTCATTTTAGGGTGACAATGTTGATAGAAACAAGAGCTTTAAATATTTTTGAATCGATGGGCATTGCTGATATTTTTGGTACATTAAAAAGATGTGGATTTATCATAAACTATTTCTGCGATTTATATTTTTAGTTTTATAAAGTTGTATCAGATATTATCTTTAGATTATTATTATTAGCACCGCGTCTTACTACCCGTTCGGGTTATACGCACTTACGCTAATGTGTAATGGTAGGGTGATTGTGAGATGAAATGGAGGACCTACAGTTTAACGTGG
>CABEEJ010000149.1:352233-379031 GCA_901482245.1 Timema douglasi
TGCTGGCGGCCGGGGTTCAATCCTCGGTCCCGGCAAAGATTTATCTGATTACCAAACCCTTCCTTCACCTCTGACAAGACATCTTGTGAATGTGGGGAATGCCAGGCCTCCACCGTGGTTCGGATTCCACGTTAAACTGTAGGTCCTTCATTTCATCTCACAATCACCCTACCATTACACATTAGCGTAAGTGCGTATAACCCGAATGGGTAGTAAGACGCGGTGCTAATAATAATAATAATAATGTAGGGGATGCAGGCTTAACTGGTCGGACTCACCGTTATTACAGTCTCAGGAAATACCAATATTTTGTTTGTTTGATACGTCCAACACAATAGTTTATTTTCCCACCAGCTTCAGTGGCCGAATCGTTTAAGACGTCACTCTCGTGTTGGACTGGCCGACTGATGACGTCAAGCCGGGTCTTTAGTGGGTAATTTTCCATAAATTGTTTCATACTATCGTTTCACACAAATGCGGCTAGATTACCTCTAAAATGCTTCCGTCCTCATCCCTACTCTAATTATCATGTGTATAACCTGAACAGGTAGCAAGACGCGGGATTAGAAGAAATTTCACCTGTCCTCCACTTCTTACTATCGGTCCGAACTATTCACTTGGTCATGTCAACAGGGTAGGAATTAGCAAGGTGGAATTAAGACTAAATGTAGCTACATTTGCATGGGGCAGGAGTATGAAACAATAGAGGAACCAACCAGACGTAGTTGTTCTTTAATGGCTTGTCTTTCTTCTTCCATGCATATTGTGAGTACACTTACCTTAAACTCTACTGTCCTCATTACAATCCAATTAGAGTAATAACATTTGTATAATTCGGCAGAGAAGTAAGACGCGATGGAAGAACATACACTCTTTTGCTTCCTTCTTCATCACAAAGTTATACACGGCATTTTTGTTTTATCACCGCGTTTTAATATCTGTTCAGGTTATACGCATTTATGATGACTACTTCAATGGGGAAGGAAGTGACCTGGTGGTCTAGGGGTAAGGTGTCGGACTTCTGTTCTGAGGTCCGGGGCTCAATCCTCGGTCCCGGCACAAATTTATTTGATTGACAAACCCTTCCTTCACCTCTGACAAGACGTGTATTAATCACAACTTGTGAATGTGTGGAATGCCAGGCCTCCACCGTGGTTCGGATTCCACGTTAAACTGTAGGTCCTCCATTTCATCTAACAATCACCCTACCATTACACATTAGCGTAAGTGCATATAAACCAAACGGGTAGTAAGACGCGGTGATAATAATAATAATAATAATAACTCAATGGGGAAGGGATGAGGAAGAAAGCATTTTAGAGTTAATATGTCCGCATTTGCGTGGAAGGAAAGTGGGAAATTTTATGATAAACCACCCTCGGTAAACCTGATCGGGATTTCAACTCCATGCTCTTTGTCATCAACAGGTCAGTATATAACGAGAGTGACTACTTAATTGAGGCGGGATTAAAAATGTTACTTTTACAAATTAAAAGTTGTTGGTATTCGACCAATCACTATATGTATGACAATAGAGCAAGATTGAGACTTGATCAATTCTCAATTAATAATCATACAAGAAAAAAACTAAGCAACTAAAATTAATTTAAGAATAAATAACAGAATAAAACTCAATAAACATCAATATATTCCTCATAAAAATAATTACATCATGAATCAACGTTATTATTAAACTATTTGAGAAATTATAAACAACCATTTTTAATTTTGAAGAACATGTCTAATTAAACTTACTACATTGTTTTATTTGACGTTTGAAGTAGGCGAAGATAGTCATCTAATTGTATCTATTTGTATGTGTAATGTACATTTTTTAATATACGATTAAACTAATATATATATATATATATATATATATACAATACTTTTCACTTCCGGGTGATTTGTTAAGTTGACTGGATTTAATAATAATACTTAGTACCGCGTCTTACTACCCGTTCGGGTTATACGCTTAAGTACTACTAATTATGCTAATAGGCTAGGAATTGGGAAGTTTGAATATAGAGGAAGTGAACCCGCATTTGCGTGGAGGGACAGTGGAAAACCATTTAGGCCCCCACCCTAGTTTACCCGAGTGAGATTCGAGCCTTGATCTTCCTTTCCTCGGCAGTCTAGCTCAACACGAACCTAGCGCGATAGCTAACTACACCCCCAAGGCGGGTGACTGGATTCACATTTTAATATGTTTATATTTTATTACGTAATTTAATGCTCTTGATGCTTTTATCAATGTACATCTCTTTTACGATACAACTTGCTAACCCACTGACCCATTGTTTTGGAAAGATGCCAGAATGTCTTAGTTTCTTCTTCTAAGTTTGTTGCATTAATACAACTTACTTTGTATTTTTCTACGACCGTTTTGTTTTTCTCTTAATGCTATCCATATTCGGTTGACTTGTTCATCCACTTATTAGCCGAAACTTCCAGCGCTTAATTGTATTAATTTTTTTTAATGTACCCGCTTCGAGTTGTATTTTTTGTGAGTCGCGTCTGGCTTATTGCAGTGTCCCTTGTGGTTCTCTATGTAAAAACCAATTACGGTTATTTTTTGTTTGTTTGTTTTTTTCACGAGAAAAGATAGTTGGGTGAGATAGAATGATATTTTAATTGCATATTAATTAACGGCACTTGTCTGTACAGAAAAAAAAGTAGATCAGCGTCAGCAGTCTTTGGAAGCTAATTAGGGTATGTTATATGTGATGGAGGTGAGTACTTTTTAACGGTCATTATGATGGACATTTTAATAAAATAATTGCTTCAATATAATTTGTACTAGTCACCCCCCCTTTAAAAAAAATACAGGCGTATGTATTCTTCCACGCTTTAACAAAAAACTCTCCTCAGACAATATACCATTAAAATAACTTTTACCTCACCAATATATAGCACTGATTCATTGACAATACACGCTACATTCATTTTTACTTTGTCTGGGTGACCTGGTGGTCTAGGGGTAAGGTGTCAGACTTCTGTGCTGGCGGCCGGGGTTCAATCCTCGGTCCCGACATAGATTTATCTGATTACCAAACCCTTCCTTCACCTCTGACAAGACATCTTGTGAATGTGGGGAATGCCAGGCCTCCACCGTGGTTCGGATCCCACGTTAAACTGTAGGTCCTCCATTTCATCTCACAATCACCCTACCATTACACATTAGCGGTGCGTATATTATTATTATTATTATTAGCACCGCGTCTTACTACCCGTTCGGGTTATACGCACTTACGCTAATGTGTAATGGTAGGGTGATTGTGNCACAATCACCCTACCATTACACATTAGCGTAAGTGTGTATAACCCGAACGGGTAGTAAGACGCGGTGCTAATAATAATAATACTTTGTCTGGTGGTCACATGCCTACGGTGTCAAGTTCGCAATAAACTACAGAGAAAGCTGACATTCGAATCTTGTCTGGATACACTGGGAAGAAAATAAAGCGTCGGAGGTGTTCTACTTGTGATTTAGACGTTGATTTTTCCATATCCCTTCCGCGCTAGTACAAACGTATTTATTATATGCTACCGTTATCATCTCTACATCTTTGAACGTCACTACTAGTATGTATTTGGTAATTTCATATATTATATTATATATTAGCACCACGTCCAGTGGCGGCTCATAGCTAAAATTAGTGGAGGTGCTGCTCCAGAAATGTTTTAGCCTTAGTTTTAAAATTGTGCAAAAGGAAAAAAAAAACCGGTATAAAAAGAAAATTTATCCAAGAACTTGATAAAATCTTAACAAAAAAACAACAAACATTTTTACTTACTTTAACTTAAATTGTTACAGTTCAAGCTTGATCTATTCATTTAAAAATGAAATCCATTCTTCTTGTTTTAATTTGCGCAAAAAGTTAAATAATTTTCTCCTCGATCTCTGGATGACAATTGAGGGAATTCTTCTCCATTGAAAGTACTGCAAGCGCATTTAGTCTTTCTGTTAAATAAAATAACAAAAAAATAAATTAATCAAATAGAATAGCTGGAAACAGAATAATAAATTAATTCTACACTCTTCTACACTTTATCACATTCAAGAATATAATACACGGTTTTTAAGCACAACACACGCTGAGTAAAAAAAAACTTCCTTCCACCATCACGCCAGAGCCGGCACTGTGAGAGCAACAGTGCTCTCTCTATCCGGCAGTCCCGCCTTCCTCCCCAACCCCTCCTATGTGCGCATGCGCACAACAGTCAAACACCACGTCACTGGCACTGTGAAGCGCACAGTTCCATAGAAAGATTTTTTTATATTTTCATAAATTGGGGGATGGCTACTGAAGTACTTACATTAAGCTTAAGGAATATATATTGTACTACAAAAATAAATAAAGAATTAAAGAAAAAATTGCTCAGTTTATTAAATGTTATCGATAATATCAAGCGGAAATAGGGAGTGCTACAGTTCCGCAGTGCCTATACACAAGCCGTCACTGACAACGTCTTATCCGTTCGGGCTATGTGCATGTTAACTAATTACTCTAATGTTTTAAGGATGAGAAAGGTATAATTTAGAGGAAGTGTATCAGCTTCGCGTGGAATGAGAGTGGAAACCCATTTAATACAAAAACATTCAGGGCGATAACAACTACAATTGCGTTAAATGCTTACGTTATTAATAATAGTAATAAAATAATACACTTGCTGCAAGCAAACAATTAAACCCTTGGATATTTTCTCTGTTTATAATTTGATATTACTCTCAGTGGTGGTCACGTGGTACAAGCAGGCTTTATATACACCTGAGAAACATATTAAAGCTGAAAAAATTATGAAATTTTGTTTGAAAGGAAAAAAACAACTACTGAAAGTTACAGATAGGTTTGCAATAATTTCCTAAATACGAATGAGAAGAGTACAAAACCAGTTGAAAACTTTGGTTTTATCTCTAATTTATATATATCCTTAATAATTATTAAGGATAATTCAGTGATCATCGCTAAACCGTTAATAATTATAATTATTATTGTGTCGAGAATTTAACAGAAATTAATGAAAATAACGTTATTTTTAATTTTACATTATTGCAAATTATAAAATACTGATAAAATGCGTATTTTTGTCTTATTAAAACCTGAGGAAAGTTAGGGAATATCGATTTAGAAAGTTTATCAACTTTGTCTAAGACGTCAAAGTTCGCAAAAGACTGATCCGCCATTGACAAAGATCAAAATTATAATTTTGGTCTGGTACACTGAGGGGGTGTTGCACTTGTAGATTATCACTGCTGATCGGACAGTAAGACGCGAAGCTCTGAGAAAAATTGATTGCAGTAAGTTCAAAGCATGATAGACCAGATTTCCAAATAACTTGCATCACCAAATTACAAGGAAGACTCTTCCCTATCCGTAGGTGAATAAAATGGTTATTCCGGATACACACTCACAGCAATGTTACATACCAAGAGTTAAATATAAATAGGCCACTTCATGTCCATTCTACGGCTAGAATGTGACCAATTTGTCAACCCTGTACGACAATGCAATTACTATCCACCCGGCAGTATGCGGCCCGACCTGAATTATGCATGATTCCGAAGAGGGGTATGAGGGGAAATCCTGCCTGTCCCCTCTACCTCTCTCCGTCATCACTTTCATTCACCGCTCGCCACGGCGGGTCCTTGGTTTGAGCCCCGTTACGTGCGGACACTGGCCGTTGTTGGCCGGTCACTGCCATTAGCCAGTCAAGTGAGAAATTGGACAAGTTAACTTAACCGATGTTGCGTCTGCTTGGTTATAAAAAATAATAGTAATCATCATTAGGTCAATTTGTACCCTTTGTTTACACGATAAGGTAAAGTCTATTAACTTCTTGAAAGAACAAAAAATATTAATGAAACTATTGTGTTTTTTTTATCTCGTAGTTGTGGCAACAAGAGATATCACAGTGCATGAAATAATAAATTAAAAAACATTATGTTCCCACTTGTATAATTGTTACAACTGGCCACCAAAATAAATAAATGGTTCGGTTGTTTTTTTATAGAAAAAGCCATACAAAATAACTAAAACTTTTTTTACTTTGTCAACACATCCGCATGAACACAACCGAAGACGCTTTATATGATGTCATCAATCACCTTCATTTCGTCTGGTTCGCCATCTTAATTTGTGAAGAGAACGTAGCCTTCTAGAAGCTTTCGTCTGTAAAGTATTTTTAAGTGGACCACAGACGCCGCTTCCACGATAAAGAAACATCCAAACGGTTATTTTCATAGGTTGGTATTTAACTATTGTAAAAATGGCTAAAATAAAAAATAATTAAAAACTTATCGTTTTGAAAGTTTTGAATGTCGAAAGTGACAACTCAACACATGGTCTTGCATATCATTTGGTTTGGTGAAAGCATACTTGAGAGTAGATCTGGTAACTTTTGTTATCTGTCACGTATCTACACTCCTATCGTAGATGAGATATAGCAAGCTTACCTTGAATTATTCCACTATGGTATAACTTACAAGATAGGGTCGTAGTGTAATCCGTCAAGGTTAGACTGCTACCTATCAGAGTAGACGGAGTATACATTCAAATAAGGATATAAATATTTCTTCTAAGCTAGTAAAACACTCAATTCAGTGGGAATGTTCGAATGAACTAAAACTGTGTTCCTAGTTCAAAGTTTGATTGCGAAGGAGGCCACACACCCATTGAGCGGTCATGTGTCCTTAATGTGTCCGGAAGGGCTGGGCGGAGACGGTACACCTTGTCTTGATCATCTTCATTGAGTCATTACTAGGTGCAATTAGTGGTCGACCTCAAGACTTCCTGTTACACACACACTTAATACCCTTCCTTAACTTTGCGTTTGTGTGAGAGGGAATCCACTGTTAGTCTATTACCCATTGATTGCTGTAATTTCCGAGAATACGACATAGTTCCTAGCAAACCACATTTGCTCCAGTTCACCATGAGACTGGTCGTGTGGGGGTGAAGGAGCAATCACCTTGAATCGTGCTTACAGGAGGGAGTGGAATAGCAACCAGCTTGAATCGTACTTACAGGAAGGAATGGAATAGCAACTAGCTTGAATCGTGCTTACAAGAAGGAGGGGGTAAAAACCAGCTTGAATCGTGCTTACAAGAAGGAGGGGGTAAAAACCAGCTTGAAATCGTGCTTACAAGAAGGAGGGGGTAAAAACCAGCTTGATTCGTGCTAACAAGAAGGAGGGGGTAAAAACCAGCTTGAATCGTGCTTACAAGAAGGAGGGGGTAAAAACCAGCTTGAATCGTGCTTACAAGAGGGAGAGGGTAGTTAAAAACTTGAATCGCGCTTTACCTTAAGGACGATGCCACTGAAATTTTGTGATGTCAGTCTATGAACAAGACTGGAATCAATGAACAAGTATACATAATAATTACTCGGTCGGGGCTCAAATCTTGGGTCGCCTTTCCTCCCAACCCACATGGGATTCTCATTGTAGTTTTCCCACACCACTTTATGAGGGTGCTGAGCTAGTCTAGTTATCAATAGCCCTTTATATTTGGTCGTTTTTAAAGATTATATTACCCACATAGGTGGGTACGTGGACAAAGACGTCAGTTTCATCTTTTCTGGTTTCCGGTGAGGGATAGGTTGAGGTTATAATTTTATCTGAAGAAGTTTTTTTCCTTTAATTTGTTTCCACTCTTCCTACGTACAAATGCGGAAACTTTTTTCAAATTATATTTATATTATCTATGAAAAGTAATAAATGCAGATCATATGACTTTACGTATATACATGAAATATGATTTTGTATATTTTAAAACTCTCACCTACTTATCTAAATTGAACTGTACAAAGTAAACTTGCCGTAAATATGTTTTGTAGAATGCTAGAAAATTCGTCTACAAGTTTGTCATTTATTAAATTAACTTTAACACAGCCAAATCCAATGACCCCTCCTCCATAGTATGTATTTCTTTCAAAATATGATACATCAACTGAACTTTTTGAATAAATGATAGTTCTTATTATTTTGACTATATGATGTGCATTTTCTGAACCTATGATTTGTATAGCTCACAACTAACAAATAAACTTAATTTCTAGAACATACAAAATACACATTCCTTCTACGGCCGTAATTAATCAAGCAACCAATGAGAAAGGGGTAGCCCCGATTTAACCAAGTAGAACTTTTTCGAGCATGATAGAAATCAAACAACGAACCCTTATTTCATAAGGCATACGCGATACCCCAAAAACTAATGTGTTAAAGCCAAATAAAGGGTAGTATTTATCATATTGTTAACATAATAACTTTAGATTTATTATAAAATTTTCTTTGTAGCTTTAATTGTAGGTACCGAACCAATTCATATATTTAAGTAAAAAGATCGAGGGTCTTATAGCAATGATGGATCGGTACACACGAACTGCGGAACAACTCAACCGAGCTCGGTAACACCCTTACACGAACTGCGGAGTAAAAATTAAATTCATAATGACGTTGTTAAAAATGGAAAATCGAGGTTAGGTTAGTTTAGGGGATGAACGGGAGTCCGCAATTCGTGTGGACCGGCTGACAGGTATACTTTATTCCGCAATTTGAGTGCGCCCTGGGAATACTGGCTAAGTCTACTAATTACAAGAACTTGTGGAATCGTACATGGCAATCCATATTAATAGCCTACAAAATAGTTCAGTTAGAATAACATTTCAACGGGATTCGAAATTATATTTTTGTCTTTTATTTAAGTTGTCTTTTAAAAACATTATTTTTAAACTACAAAAAAAATAATTACCTCGTTGCCTCCTATGAGGTTTGAACTCATGACCCCTGGTTTACGAGACCAGTGCTCTACCACTGAGCTAAAGAGGCTGGCTTGATTGATAGTTTCATTTCAATTTTGTTAAGATGGACTTTCAAGTGTTTATGTTGATTGAGTCGTTAATTATTTATTTTGAATATAATTAATATTCTTATTCTACATCAATTATACACCACTCAATACAAATATTAAGGATTTAGTCTTATGTAAGACTTAAATCAAAATCAGATAATTTTTAAATCATAAACTTTATATCCAATCAACTACTGGTAGAATATTTTGATACACGATCTAGAATTTAACTCTGGCAGCACGCTTGTACACAAAAATTAATTACATTTTATTGTTATGTATAAAAACTATGTGATCTTTCGAATAACAACTATTTGTTCTAAGAAAAGGGTTTTTGGGAACCTTCTTTAATATGTGTCACTCTTATAAAAACAGTGTTAACGAATTTGTAGAGGTTTTATATTAAAGCAAATAAACATGGGAGTATTTCTATGTGGCAAAAAAATAGTAGATAAGGATAAAATATGTATTATCAAGAAAGTCAAATGTTTCTAAAAAACAAATAAACCAAACTAGCGGGTAGTTTCTAAAGAACCGTGCAAACGTTTCAAGTTATATTATTTTTTTTAAAATCCGTATTCAACTACTTTCATGTTTTCAATTAAGTGAAATAAACCTTTTATAAGACATCATCCAAATTTCATTTGGGAACTGTTGTCTCAAAGCTAACATAATTTTTACTCTAAAAGGTAACAGTTTTAAATGGGAAAATGTCCAAAAGCGGTTATTCATTACTGTTTCTGCTCAAAGAACAAAGCTGTATTTATTATTGGAATATATACAAGCCTACTTAGAATTTAAACTAAACTGTATGAATTGATTTAGCAAAAAATTCTGATACTCCACTTTGTTAATTTTGGTCACATGATAAATAAATGTATGACGTACTAAGGAAGTAAACAAGTTTATTTGGTACGTAATAAGTCGATTTCTTCAAGATTTTGGACACCCGAAAGATCTGATATTATGATCTGCATGAACAAACCTGTGCTTTGAAATAAGTATTTAAGAAATATTGGTCTAATTAGGATGCAATGGGTTCTTATTTATATCAAATGTGGGTAAAATCCTTAAGGTTTAATGGGGGTCCTTCAGGTTGGACACCTTAGCTCACTCGGTAGCAAGTATCGTCTATTGAGCTAATGGTCCTGGGTCTGATTCCTGGCATGGTCGAAAAATTATCATTGGTGGAGTGTGATTTTTTCCTTTCACAGAAATGGGTGGGTTGGATGTTGTGTCTGTTCTAGATTTAAGTTAGTTTATAAGTCATGTGTTGATATAATCAGTCGGTTCATAAAGTGCACGTTGAATACCTCTCTCATATATATATATATAAGGTCCTCGCTACTCGGACTGTACACCTAACAAAGTTTAATTTTCATAGAATAAACCATCAAGTACTATCAAGTATTCATACGTCAAATCATTTGCTATTCTGTTGTCACTCTTGAAAGGTATTATCAATACCTATAAATCAATACAAATAATACATGGTAAAATATGTATTATTGTTAACTAAAATCTGATAAAAAGGAATATTTATTTCTTAGCTTTGATCACGGGAACAAATTCATATAATTCTTAGGATATTTGAGGGAAAGCTATTTGTATAGCCTGCTTTGTTTTAACTGTAAATATCTATCTAAACGAACTTTAGATACTTTTTGTAAGCTTGCTTCAACAGGTAATAAATATTCATACTGTGAGACCGTGAGTAAAGGCATAGTAAATTTGATGAGCATAACAAACTCTTACTCGCTTCGGTGGCCGCATGATCTAACGCGCTAATCTCTTCTTAGACTAGATTGCCGCTGACGGGGAGGAACGGGTTCGAATCCTGGTCGTATATACGGAGGGTTGTTGTTTTTCTAAATAGCTTACTACTCTTTCTCCACGCAAAGCGGGTACAGTTCCTCTATATATGTCCTTCCTAGTTCCTAAAACCATTAGCATAGTTAGTACATAAAAGTATAACCTTAATACAATTTTTTCTTTGAAGCATTGAGTTCAGTAACTAAGTAGTTAGTTACCCTAAGTAGTACTACACAATACTATCAAGCTAAAATATTCCTATTCTAAACACCAATGATATGACTTCGTACTAGTTACTTTTAAGTAAAATGAAATTTCATTCTTCTATACCGCTTTCAAAAACGTTTGTGAAAATGGAAATTTCTTTTGAACAACAATGTTTCGGCAATCTTTTAATAGAAAGTCATGGAATATACAGAATATTATTAAAATTCAGCCCGAAAGATAGTAATTTATCAATTTGAATTCAACACGGTTGAAATCCAATGACCGCTATTTCCTTGTTGTTAGCTATCTTAAATCTAAAACAGAAACAACACCCACTCCCCTGACCGTTAGTTAATCAAGGAAAAATACTTCGAGGTTTTTGAAAATAAAAATGGGGACCCTTATTTCAGGGAGTTGTTTTTCTAAATGGTGTGCATGCAACCCGACAAAGTAGCCAAACGCGGTGACAAGAAAAAAAATTGTGATAATTTGACCTACATAATATTTAATTTATTTGCGTTTTTTTTAAACTACACATTTTAAAATAAATCTGCCTCTTGTGAGGTTTGAACTCACGGCCCCTGGTTTACGAGACCAGTGCTCTACCACTGAGCTAAAGAGGCGCCTGGTAGTTTTAAGGTTATTGTTTTGTTATTGGTGATGTTTCAATTTTGTTAAGCTGGCCTACCGAGTATTTAGATTCTTATTGGTTGAATGCTCCATTTATAATTTTGAGATAAGATGAATCCATTATACACGACCTAATACCATAGTACACATTTTCTCTTGAAAATATTATAGCTTTCAGAAATAATCATTATTTTTAGAGTTATGACTACCTTTAATATATGAGCTCGTTAATATTTATAAAATTTAATTTCACTTTTATATTAACGTAAAATTGGTACTTTTTGTACAAGTAAAATTGGGGATTTGGGGATAAAAATAAGAAGAAGTTTACATCAAAATACACTGAAATATTTGGGAATTTGTTACACATTAGAAAAACAAACTTTATAAATTCAGGTATTATTACTTTTTCCTTTGAAATACTGAGTGGTGTAGTTAAAACACATGTTTATCCACTTATCTTAAATCATATCATTTTAAACATCAATGACATGACTTCATACTAGTCACTTTTATTCAAATGAAATATCATTCTTCTATAATACTTTCTAAAATGTTTGGGAAAATGCTTTGGTCATGTCCTAATAAAAAGTTATAGAATCTATATAATTAAATGATAAAATAAAACTCTGCCTACAAATCTGTCATTCATTAATTTAATTTCAACACGGAAAAATCCAATGACACCCTTATCTTATTATTTAATTCAAAATATATATGATACATCAACTTAACTTTTTAAATAAGACAATGAGTTATTATTTTTGTTAAAAAACGTACATATTCTTAATCTACTGATGAGTACATCTCACAACTAACAATTAAATAAAATTATAGATCATAAATAACGCCCACTCCTCCGGACATTAATTATTATTATTATTATTATTAGCACCGCGTCTTACTACCCGTTCGGGTTATACGCACTTGCGCTAATGTGTAATGGTAGGTTGATTGTGAGATGAAATGGAGGACCTACAGTCTAACGTGGAATCCGAACCACGGTGGAGGCCTGGCATTCCCCACATTCACAAGATAGTCTTGTCAAAGGTGAAGGAAGGGTTTGGAAATCAGATTAATCTGTGCCGGCACCGAGGATTGAACCCCGGCCGCCAGCACAGAAGTCTGACACCTTACCTCTAGACCACCAGGTCACCTACGGGACCTTAACTAATCATTGAGAAATGTTTCAAGCATGCTGGAAACTAAAATCAGAACCCTTATATCAAGAGGCAAACGCGATACCGAATAACCTAAGGCGCAGGACCAAATAAACGATAGTACTTATCATATTGTTAACATAATAACTTTTAATTGATTATAATATTTCCCTTAACCTACACAGAATGTAATCAATTCTTAAATTTAAGTACAATTCAGCTATAAGGTCTCGTTGGAATATTAACTACTGGTTAAGTAATCACTAATTAAAAACACTAGGATAACTGTTGAGGTTGACACATATTAAGACAATATATTGTATAATTCTAATATTGTCTAAAATATTGTTTTGTTATTTTTTATTTGTGTAATTTTTTCAAAATAGTATTTTTAGATCAAATGAAGAATAAAAATGCCTCCTGTGAGGTTTGAACTCACGGCCCCTGGTTTACTAGACCAGTGCTCTACCACTGAGCTAAAGAGGCGCTTGCGTAACTTGTTTGGGGTTTATATATATTATATTTCAATTTGGTCAAACTGGCACTTGGAGTGTTTAGATGATTATTGGTTGAATCGGACATTTCTAATCTTGAGATATTCTATATCAATTATAAACGACTGAATTAAAATATCTCAGTCTTATTTTTTATTCAGATGAATTTTTAAATCATAAGCTTTACATCCAATCAAATACCTCAAGAGTATTTTGATACGCGATCTATATTTTAACTCAGGCAGCACACTTGGACAATAAAATTAATCACTTTTTTTTTTTTCAGTAAGCTCTTGGTAATCTTTTAAGCAATAAAAATTTGTTCAAAAATAAACACTTCTTGGACTTTCCTTAACATTGCCATTGCTATAAAAACAGCTTTGATGACTTATTTATTGAGGTTTTATAATAGTTCGTTAAAACTACAATAAACATAGTGTTTTTTATGTAGCAATAAAAATATTAGATAAAGTGTCCAAAAATATTTAGTTCTGGTTTAAAGTTTGCTCATCAGGAAAGAACCAACTATTTCAACAACAACGACAACATCCAAACAAGCGTTCAGTCCGTCCCTTAAATGTCATGCAAATGTTTCCCCGTATTGATTTTTTTAAATCCATATTTAACTACTTTAATTCTTTTACTTAATTGAAATAAAAAGAAAATTATGCCAATACATACAAATTTTATTTGGGAACTACTGTCTCACAGCTGACATAATTTTTGTTCTCTCAAAGGCGAGATAGTTTTAATTGGGAACATGTCCAAAAGCAGTTAAATATTAGTTTTTTTAATCTTAAATTGTATTTTTACGGTGTTGTGATGCACCTGAAAAAATAAAATAAAAAAAATAGAGAAGAGCAAAATGGAATTTCACAATCAAAAGTATTCTGGAATTTTTGTGAATTAGAAACTTAAAAGTGTAAGCTTAAAGCCTTTGTATATAAGGAAAACAAAATTAAATACTACAATTTTTCCTTGAGACATTGATTTGAATAATTACTATACATATTTAACTATCAAGCTCAAATCATCATATTTTTAACACCAATGCAATGATTTCATAACAATCACATTGATGCATAAAGAAATGTAATTCCTCAATAATACTTTCTAAAAGTTTGTAAAATTGTAATACTCTTATGGACAACCATGACTTGGCCATCTTCTAATGGAAAGTCATGGAATATATAGAATTAAACGAAATTTGACCTTCAAACTTGTAAATTATTAATTTATATTCAAGATGGCAAAATCCAATGACTTCTTTCTCCTAGTATTTTTTTCAAAAGTATGATACATCATTTTAACTTTTTAAATAATCAATAGTTCTTATTATTTAGGTTATATATCTTACATTTTCTAAATCGACTGATCAGTACATCTCACAACTAACACACTATCTTAAATCTAAAACAGAAACAACACCCACTTCTCTGGTCGTTAATTAATCAAGGAGAAATATTTTGATCATTTTGGAAATCAAACTGGGAACCCCTTCTTCAATAGGCAGACTCGCTACCGAATAAGTTTAAGTGTTAAACCAAATAAACGATATTAACTTAACATATTATTGCTAATATAATATCTTTTGATTGAATAGAAAATTGTATTTGTAGCTTTCATTGTAGGTATAATCTTATATATTATTTATGTTGTCAACTTCCCTTTTTCTCAACTAATACAAAGCCTACAGCGGTGAATACGGTATAAGGAGATAGGATTTTTTTACCAACTTCTGACATCGCATACTCAGTCTACGTTAAATCTGCATGTCGAAAACAGGCTTAAAACATATTTAATATATTTAAGGAAAAATCAGATCTAGGGTCTCATAGAAATGTCTTACTGGCTAGTAATTAATATAATATTGTGTAGTTTAAAAAAAGTTTCAAGTAGATTGCTAGATCTATTTATGTCATTTATTAGTGCTATATTTTTAAAATGATATTTTCAAACTATAAACTGTCCCCTGTTAGGATCGAACTCACGACACTTGATTCACAAAACCAGTACTCCACCATTGAGCTAAACAGGCTTTTTTATATTTGCAAATTTAAAAAAGATCGTATAATTTAAATAAGTGTTGTTGGCTCCGGTGGTTGCATGGTATAAGGCTTCACTCTCGCAATAGAATCTAGTACCGGTAACGCGGGTATAAGGGTTCATACCCTATTCTGGTGTATTTATTTGTTTTTTCAAATGGCATACGTGCGTGCAACCCTAATGGATAGAGGGATGTTATGGAGAGAAAAAAATTAAGTGTTAGTTAAATATGTAAAGGTATTTTTATAACGCTGTCAAATTAGATGCTTATGAATTGAATGGTCAATTCCTAATGTTTGAATATTCTACTTCAATTTCACTTGAGTTGCTTTAATTAAAACCTCTTGGTCTTGTGTAAGACTTAAATCAGATACTGTTTAATTCATAAACTTGTTAAAACATGGTGGAATTTTGTATGTAGCATTGAAAATATATATAGCGTCCAGCAATATTAAAGTTAAGAATATAGCTTAGTTTGTTAATTAATAAAGAAGCAATGTTTCTTTAAAAAAAATACAAACTATCGTTTATTCTCTAAGTGCCTTACAAATATTTTATTGTGTATTGATTTTTTTTAAATCCATATTTAACTACTTTAATGTTTTCACGTAATTGAAATTAAAACTATCACTAAGTTATAGATTATCGTATACAAAATACTAATATTGCATAGTTTGAACAATTTCGTAGTTTTGTGGTCGCATGTCTCAAGGCGTCCCTCTCTCAATAGGCTCGAGTATCGATGGAGGGGAGATCGTGTTTCCAATCTTGTGTACTGAATTGTTTTTCCAAATGGCGTGCGTGCTTGCAACCCGACTAAGTAATGAAACGCGGTGACAAGAAAAAAAATTGTGATAATTTGGCCTACATAATAATTATTTTTTTTGCGTTGAATTTTTTTTAGACTACACATTTTAAAATAAATCTGCCTCTTGTGAGGTTTGAACTCAAGGGCCCTGGTTTACGAGACCAGTGCTCTACCACTGAGCTAAAGAGGCGTCTATTATATTAATGGTTATTGTTTTGATATTGGTACTGTTTCAATTTTGTTAAGCTGGCCCTTCTAGTATTTAGATTCTTATTGGTTGAATGCTCAATTTCTAATTTTGAGATAAGCTACATCCATTATACACGACCTAATACCATAGTACAAATTTCTCTTCAAAATACTATAGCGTTCAGAAATAATCATTATTTTTAGAGTTATGACTACCTTTAATTTATGAGTTCGTTAATATTTATAAAATTTAATTTCACTTTTCGATCAAGTTTGCTACTCCTTTTTAACGTAAAATTGGTACTTTTTGTACCAGGAAAATTGGGGATCCGGTTTAGAAAAATAAGAAGAAGTTTACATCAAAATACACTGAAATATTTGGGAATTTGTTACACATTAGAAAAACAAACTTTATAAATTCAGGTATTATTACTTTTTCCTTTGAAATACTGAGTGGTGTAGTTAAAACACATGTTTATCCACTTATCTTAAATCATATCATTTTAAACATCAATGACATGACTTCATACTAGTCACTTTTATTCAAATGAAATATCATTCTTCTATAATACTTTCTAAAATGTTTGGGAAAATGCTTTGGTCATGTCCTAATAAAAAGTTATAGAATCTATATAATTAAATGATAAAATAAAACTCGGCCTACAAATCTGTCATTCATGAATTTAATTTCAACACGGAAAAATCCAATGACACCCTTATCTTATTATTTAATTCAAAATACATATGATACATCAACTCAACTTTTTAAATAGACAATGAGTTGTTATTATTTTGGTTAAATAACGTGCATTTTCTTAATATACTGATGAGTACATCTCACAACTAACAATTAAATAAAATTATAGAACAAAAACAACACCCACATCTCCGGCCCTTAATTATTCAATGAGAATTTTTTCTAGCATGCTGGAAACCAAAATCGGAACCCTTAAATCAAGAGGCAGACGCGATACCGAATAACCTAAGGCGCAGGACCAAATAAACGGTAGTACTTATCATATTGTTAACATAATATCTTTTGATTGATTATAATATTTTCCTTAAGCTTCATAGGATGTAATCGATCCCTAAATTTAAGTACAATTCAGATATAAGGTCTGGTAGGAATATGAACTACTGGCTAAGTAATAGTCTGTTGTATTTATTTGTTTTAGTAAATGACATACGTTCTTGCAACCCTAATGAATAGGGGGATGTTGTGGCAAAAAAAAAGTGATTTATGTGATAGTTTAGTGTGTAAATGTATTTTATTAATGACAGTTTTGAAACTACGAATTTATAAATAAGCGTGTATCCCATAAGGTTTGAACTCATAACTTCTGGTATACAACACCAGCGCTCTGCCGTTGAGCCAGAGAGGCTGCTATAATTAAAAATTATTTGTTAGTGGCTTTTTATTTACATTTTGTTAAGCTTGCTTTTCGAATGTTTAGATGCTTATTAATTGAATGGTCGATTCCTATTGTTGAAATATTCTACTTCAATTACACCTGACTTGCTTTAAATAAAAAGGACTTGGTCTTGGGAAAGACTTAAATCAGAAACTATTTAATTCATTAACTTGTTAAAACATGGGGGTATATTGTATGTAGCAATGAAAATATATAAAGCGTCCAGCAATATTAACGTTCAGAACAGTTTAGTTTGTTTATTAAAAAATCCAAACTACCTTTTATTCTATAAGTGCCTTACAAATGTTTTATTGTGTACTGATCTTGTTTTAATCCATATTTAACTACTTTCATCTTTTCACTTAATTTAAATTAAAAGAAAAGACACTATACAGATTTAATTTGGAAAGTATTGATTCAAATCGAACATAATTTTGTCTTTAAAAGGAAAAAAAAAATTTACTAGGTAAAATGTCTAAAAGTATTTAATTACCGTTCTGATTTTAAAAATTATATTTCACTTTTGGGCCATACACAGTATTACTTTGTGTAGTAAAATTGTTACTTTTTACAAGTTTGCAACTCAACTGGGATTCGGGGGAGCTTGAAAGAGGAAATAAAAAATTGTAATAAAATGGAATTTCAAAACTGAAAACTTTTTAAATTTGAGTTGCATAAGTACAAGCTTTAAATAATAGGGCCGCACATATAAGAAAAACAAACTTTAATAACACATGTATTACTACCATTTTTTCCTTGATACATTGAGTTGAGTAATTACTACACAAATTGACCCATCAAGCTCAAATCATGCTCTTACAAACACCAATAACATCACTTCCTATTAGTCATTTTTATGCTAAGTTAAATTTCATTCGTCAATTTCTAAAACGTTTGGGAAAATGGAAATTCCTTCTGAATAACTAACTTCTAATTGAAGGTCATTGAACTATATAATGCAATGAAATAGGCCCTTCGAATTGTAATTTATCAATTTAAATTCAACACAGCAAAATCCATGACCGCTTCCTCCCAGAATTTTTTTTTCAAAATATGAAATATCAACTTAACTTTTTAAATAAATAATAGTTCTTAGTATTTCGGTCATATAACGTTCAATTTCAGATCCGACTAACTAATATCGCTCACGACTAACAAACTAACTTAATTATAGAACAGGAACCTGCTCGTCTGTATTGATCAATGAGGAACGGGAAGCTTCAATTTTACCCATGAGAAATATTTAAAGCATGCTGGTAAATAAATTATTGTTAATATTATAACAACTTAGGATTGGATATAATATTATTTTAATAGCTTTCATCATAGGTAATCAATTAATATATTTAAGTACAAATCAGCTCTAGTATCTCTTATTATTATTATTATTATTATTATTATTATTATTACCGCTTCATACTACTCGTTCGCACTTACGCTAATGTGTAATGGTAGGGTGATTGTGAGATGAAATGGAGGACCTACAGTTTAACGTGGAATCCGAACCACGGTGGAGGCTTGGTATTCCCCACATTCCCAAGATGTCTTGTCAGAGGTGAAGGAAGGGTTTGGTAATCAGATAAATCTGTGCCGGGACCCCAGCACAGAGGTCCGACACCTTACCCCTTGACCACCAGGTCCCCTACTCTAGTCTTTCTTAAAAATAATAATAATAATATTTAGCACCGCGTCTTACTACCCGTTCGGATTATACGCTTTAAGTACTAATTACTCTAATGGATTCGGGAATTGGGAAGGTTGAATTAGAGGAAGTGAACCCGCATTTTCGTGGAGGTAGAATGGAAAACCATTTAGGAAAAACCACCCCCAGTTCACCCGACCGAGATTCGAACCTCGATCTCCCCGTCCTCAGCAGTCGAGCAGCTCAACACGACTAAGTTGGTTAAATCTAGTTTATGTTATTTATTGGTGCTATCTTTTTCATAACAATATTAATAAACTACAATAAAAGAAAAATGTGTCTCTTGTGAGGTTTGTTCTCGCGACCCTTGGTTTACGAGACTAGTGCGCTATCACTGAGCTAAAGAGAACTATATATATATTTCATAGGGGTTATCATATTGCCTATTAGTTTTATTTCAATTTATTGAAGCTGTTCTTTCGAATGTTTAGATTCTTACGGATTGAATCATCAATTCATAGTGTTGAGATATTCTATATTAATTATACGTTACTCAATACAAATATTTAAGAGTTGGTTTTATGTAAGACTCAATTCAAAATCAGATAATTTTTAAATCAAAATATTGAAATTCAACCAACTACCGGTAGAGTGTGTTGATCTCTTTGTAACCTCTTGATTTACAATTATTTGTTCTAAAATAAGTATTTCTGGGGACCTTTCTTAACATTGTCATTGTTATAAAAATAGCGATAACGTAATGAGATTTTATAATATTTCGTTAAAACTTTAACAAACACCGGAATTATTTTTATTTAGCAATGAAAATATTAGATAAGGCGTCCAACAATATTTAGTTCAAAGTAAAAGTTTGCTCATCAAGAAAGAACTAATTGTATCTAAAAAACACCTTAAAAAGCTTAAGTAGGCTACCGTGCAAATTTTTAACTGTGTTTCAATTTTTTTAAATCCATATTTAACTACTTTCATTTTTTCACTGAATTCGAGACGTGGGCTTATAGAAGACGCAAACTTTAAATAGGCCTTTGCATCTAAGAAAAACAAGTTTAATAAAAAAAATTCCTTGAAACATTTAATTAAGTAGTAAATACACAAATTGACCCATCAAATCTCAAATCATCCCATTCTACACACCAATGACATGACTTTCAACTAGTCACTTTTATGTTGTTTTTTAGGAATTGGAAAGGTTGAATAAAGAGGAAGTGCACCCGCATTAGCGTGGAGGGAGAGTGGGAAACCACTTAGTGAAAACCAACCCCAGCTCACCCGATCGCGATTCGAACCTTGATCTCTCTGTCCTCTGCAGTCAAGCTCAACATGAAACTAACGCGTTTGTTAACTACACCACCGAGACTGGTCCACTTTTATGTTAAATGAAATTATATTCCACTATAAATCTTCCTAAAGTGTTTGGAAAAGTGGAAATTCCTTCTGAACAACCATGTGTTACATATTTTAATGGAAAGTCATGTTTTAGATCTGGCTTGTCAAATTTATTTGATCTTAAGGTCCACAAGAAAAGTTGAATCAACTAAGGAGGACACATTTAAAAAAAAAAAAGGCAATGTAGCTTAGGTAAAAAGAACTCCAGCCGAGAGTTCATTTTTACAAATATAAACTAAAGATGTGACTCACTCTCTATTTTTTGTTTCATTTTCGATCAAGTATTATTTTAATAAATAGTTAACCTTATGTTCCGACACCTTAGCGCTCATTCGGTAGCGTGTCTTTCTATTGAGCTAAGGGTCACGGGTTCGATTCCCGGCATTTAAAAAAATATATAATTAGTGAAATGTGGGTTTACCCTTTCACAATTATGAATTGACGGCCGGGGACTGGATGTTGTGCCTGTCCTATTCTTAAGTTAGATTATAAGTTATATGAAGCTACGACAGGCCTAGCAAGGCCGGTAATGGAAAATATGTGGCTTGGATAAAAAAAACTTATACAGCCACAGACTGGAAACAGTAATGGATGTAAAAAGTAACTGACCTTGTGATAGATTTTGAATTTGATCAAATTAAATATGAAATGGCATAAAATTCCCAAACGTTATATTTCATCGACGTCACGGAAAAATAATAATTCGACCGTATTTCGGTTCGTCTTGAGGTCCTTGGGGGCGCACATTATCATGGATCTAGCCGGATATGGCCCACGGTCCTCAAGTTTGCCATGCTTGTATATAAACAAGACATGTATCTGCGTTAAACGCAGTGAATGTCTCCTTTTAACTGCCTACTTCTGCACTGGTAGCTGACTGTGGACCAGTTTCATTGTGTAAACTGAATGTTTATTATGCACTGTAATGCTACCAGGTACAAGATATGACCTTATTTTATCGCAGTTTGTGTGTGTGTGTGTGTATGTATGTGTATATATATATATATATGTATATATATATATATATATAACTTGATAGTGAGTAGAGGAGTAAAAGCTTAGTTGTAAAAAAAAGCTTTTTTATATTATTTATTATTTCGACTTTAATTTTGTTTCACGTAATTAATTTATTTCCCTTGATTTTTTTATTTTCATTTTTCATAATTCAATGGCTGCGTTTGTTTTCATAATATCTTAAAAGTAAATTCAATTCATGCTTTCACTAGCGTAAACATTATAAGGTTTAAAACTTAACTTTGCACAATTTGAGAAGGTTATTTAATTTTCACATTCATTTACTGAAATTATATTGGGATTTATTCCACATTCATCGTTTTCTTGTTGTTTATCTACGCCGCGTCGTACTACCCGTCCCGATAAGTTCAGTTGGGATCGAATCAAATGCATGGAGTCGTACTCTGCCTCTATCCTATAACCACTCAACTATGGTTCATAACCAACTGGCCTGAGTCACTCTTTTTAACCACTTCCACACTCAACACAAGGAAGGAAATTGCGGAACGTTTGGCCTTTAATTATTATTATTATTTAGCACCGCGTCTTACTACCCGTTCGGGTTATAAGCTTTTAAGTACTAATTACTCTAATGGATTAGGAATTGGGAAGGTTGACTTAGAGGAAGTGAACCCACATTTGCGTGGAGGAAGAGTGGAAAATCATTTAGGCAAATCCACCCCAGTTCACCCGACCGAGATTCAAACCTCGATCTCCCCGTCCTCAGCAGCCGAGCTCAACACGACTAGCACGTTAGCCAACTACGCCACCGAGGCGGGTTGGCCTTTAGTTGTGTGTTTATTTAAATGTACGATTCTGGTAAGAATTTTTATAAAATACAAACATACGTGTTTTCTGTCAACATTGATAATATTTTATTATATTAGTACTATTACATAGATATTGATACTAACTATGAAAAGTGATAGCTGGGGATCACATTACTTTACGTAAAAAATGTGTGAACATTTTTTTTTATCGCCGCGTCCTACTACCTGTTAGGTTTATAAGCATATATTATAATTACTCAAATGGGGTATGAATGAGGAAGTAAGAATTTTTAGAAGAAATATACCTGAATTTGTCTGGAAGGAGAGTAGAAAACCATTTAAGGAAAATCACCCTTGGTATACCTAACCGGGAATCGAACCCTAACACGGGAGTGACGTCTTAGACCATCCCGCCACTGAATAGTATTTTTAACTCGCTTTGGTGGCTGTGTGGTCTAACGCGCTACTTTCGTGTTGGACTAGACAGCAAAAAACGGGGAGATCGGGACTCGATTCTTGTTGGGTGCACTAAGGGTGGTTTTCCTAAATTTTCCACGCTCCCTCCACGCAAATGTGGGTCCACTTCCTTTCAATTAAACATTCCTAATCGCTAACCCATTAGTGTATTTAATACATAGGCCTATAACCCGAATTAGTAGTAAGACGCGGTGCTAAAAGAAAGTATTTTTTGTAAATGTCAAAAATATTCCTCAGCTAGATCGGTTTGTATAGTTCATTTTTGTATGACATTGATATATTTTAGAAAAAACGCTCAACACCAATGTTGTTAGCGACATATTTAAGGAGTTTGGGTTGTAAGGGTACCTTAGACGAAATTCTCACGCACTAACGTGTAGAATATATTAGATTTAAACCTCGACCCCCTAGCCCTAGCTAACGAAAATTCAATCATTTTACGCCGAATATGGCGTGTAGTTTTAATTAATATTAGAGGTTAGCGAGTAGACATTTTTCACTCCGATTCAATTTCGGTTCGAGTTTGAATGAAAATATCGATATTCTTTTTCCGAGTTCAAGTAACATAAATTAAAGCAATATTTGTACTAGAAATATTTCAAGTTGCATTTTAGTAATATATTCATTTATAAATCATAAGTACAAACAGGTTTTTAAAAATAAAGGTTTTTTGTGAAAGAATTATAATCACAAATTCAGATTTTAAAATATAGTTGATACTGTACACGTTTTATTTTTAACTAGACAACGGGAAATATTAAGATATTCTTTTAAAATTGAATAAAATCTACTAAACTCAGAATTTTCTAGAGAAAAAAATTGAAAATTCTGAGTGGACCTACTCAAATTTTTTTAGTTTTGTAAAAATCTTCCGTTTAAGTTTGAGCAGCTACTAAAACTCAACACGAAATCAAATTTTCGAGTGCTCACACACCCCTACTTAATACGTATTAAGCTTTTATGAAAATGACTTACAATTTTGGAGGAAGGTGGAAAAATCCCCAATTTATCCCCCCCCCCCCCTTCATCATTACTTCTTGAAGGGGACACATTGGCAATACGCCAACGTATTGGCAGTGGCGTATGCAGGATTATGAATTAGGAGGTTCTCGAAAGCTCCGTTTTTGGAAGGTTTTATTTTGACAGGACTATGCAACAATCATTGTCCCCTTATCTAATAATTATTTGTCCGGTCTGAAAGCAAAGGATTGAAATATCCTACAAAAAGAACGTATGTCGTAGATATCTGAATAATTTAATAGTAATTATATGTAATATTTTACACAGTACCTTTGGATGTTTGTGACATTTGAAAAGTTTCTAAAAACAGTTGCATACTCGACATTTTTGCAAAATGTAAGCGGATGACTACGGAACACTTTTTTTTTAAATCATAGCATGTTGAACTGTCAGATAAGGCCAAAGCTACCATGAGTGAACAGGATAAACTCGAGCTTCGCACTTGGCTCACTCTAACGTCTCGTGCATAACATTGGTAATGCTCTGATTGTCAGTTAGTGTAGACTTGCAGTAGATCCAAGTTAAGTTGAGATCATATGATGGCCGGGAATATCACTGTTACCTTTCTAGGGGATGTTAGAAAAATAAAAGGTTCTCTTCAAACTCAACGATGACCATGACAAATAACTGTTGAGATTATTGTAGCTATCACATAAGATAAATGTTTCTTAGCGATATTTTATTAATTTTGGCCAATACAAACTAAAAAAAGACCTACCTTAACTCAACATTCCCTTCAATTCTACCTTAAATACCCAAACTAACTAATTACAAAGCCCTTACACCCCCGCTAGACCGCGTCTGTCGTCTAGTGGTCACAGTTCCTGGCTACAGATGTAGAGGTCCTGGGTTCGATCTATGGCGCTTCCAATTTTTCTATGAAGCATTGGGCCTGGGTCGGGGTCAAACTCAGTCTTGTGAGGACAAATGATGAGCTCTTTGAATAAATAAGTATCATCTGCTGTCCATAAAACTGAGATTAATTGCTAGAGGGTTCGTTGTGCTGACCACATTGCACCCTTTTTCCGCAAATGTTGGCACTAACATCGGTAACAGCGACGGCCGCTTGTTCGGTATAACTCGATTGCGGGCTAACGCCGTGGAGTTATTTTTTAATAACCTCTCTCTTCCCACCTGCTCTTAACTTGTATGAGTTGTAGTAGAAAACTGAGAAGTATTACGTTTATTGCGACAGGCAGGGGCGCGAACCGGTCGGGAACAAGCGGTGCGTAGAGGTGAACCGGTTGGTATATGGCAGATTGCTGGCAGTAACACTTGTCGGTATAGTTTTCATACACATATCTAACCCCACATTTTGTGTCCATGTATTTTTACACACACCAATCACGCCATGACCAAACTCGTGTAAGGTCACTTTTTTTCATCGATTCACTCTCAAGGTTCGTTGAACGGGAAATACTTATGTGACTTGCCAGAGTTCGATTCCCAGTGTTTAACACAAATTTGAACTATGCTATGAACAAGTAAATTTTCAATAAAAAAAAATTCCAATAAGTTTTCGGGAAAAATTACCACTAAAATTATTAAGAGCATTGAATTACAATTTGTGATATTATTAACTAATTTGTTTATTTGCGCTTGCGCCCTTTCTTTTTCGATAGTTTTGTTTTTTCAATTGGTGTATTTTTGACATACTAACTCATACTTTCTACACACAAATTTATCATCACACTACTCATAAAATATCTTAACCTAGAGCAGTATGGATAGATATTTACAAGTTGGATAGAAGATTGACCATGGAAACAGGGTCTTCAAAAGCCTAAGATTGACCACGTAGTAAAGCTCGTTTAGTCAAGCTTACTGTTGACGCTGAGATTTAGGGTTCTAATCCCGGCTAGGTGTACCGAGGATGTTTTTTTCCTACAGAGTTTTCACTCCTTCACCAGGATAATGCGGGTACAGTTCCTCTTAATTGTAACTTCCTCATCCCTATCCCATTAATGTAATTAATATATCTGCATCCATTCCCAACGAGTATTAAGATGACGGAGAGGGAAAAGTTATTAATTATGTTGGCATTAAAAAATTTTTAATGATAAAAGCATTAAAGCAATAGTTCCAAAGGTATTGAGTGTTATTATCTGAACATGATTACAATTCACTGGTTAAACGCATTTTATGGTCTCTTGTGAATGTGGGGAATGTCAGGCCTCCACCGTGGTTCGGATTCCATGTTAAACTGTTGATCCTCCATTTCATCTCACTATCACCCTACCATTACACATTAGCGTAAGTGCGTATAACCCGAACGGGTAGTAAGACGCGGTGCTAATAATAATAATAATCATCATCTATGGTCTCTTCTCTTTACTCTACTTATATAGATTTTGGTTCCTCTTCTATTGATTAATGTTTTATTAATTATTGCATGAGCGTTCCGTGTTCTGTTCTTGGGTCTTGTTGCACATGCGGGTTGTAAAAATCCAAATGTTAGGGTTGCGCTGACGTCACCACCGCTGAGCCATTGTATAATATAGTGATGTGTGTGTGTGTGTGTGTGTGTGTGTGTGTGTGTGCCGTTGGTTGCATCACAGCGTATGGCAGGCGGGCTCCTAGGGACTCTATACAGGACTACATTGTGTACCAGTCTACAGACATCTAACTGGCTTTGTTAGCTTTGTACCGGGTTTTGGTCTTGAATAATACAACGCGGTCTGGTGGCAAGAGTTTGCAAACTAGTTCACGGTTCAAGCACTCTTTTGAAAAATCCGCCTCGCACTTACCGAACTTTTCTTTAGCGAAATATTCACACGCGATCTAGTTATAGCTAGTGCTCACGAGAAACAGTGAACAATGGAATTATTTGTCTCTGATTTTGCCCCCCCCCCCCCCCCC
>CABEEJ010000149.1:379098-405520 GCA_901482245.1 Timema douglasi
GGAATTTATGTCTTTTGTTTTTCCCCCCCCCCCCCCCGATTTATTAAACAAATTAATGTAATTTGAAATGTACATTTATAATAGAGGGGTGCGAAGTATACTTTTTCAATTCGAATAAAGTATGTTAAATATTCTCGAAGCCGAATTAAAGTTCGAATATTTTTTGTTGGTTGTTTTTTGTCTGAAAAAATTATATAGTATTTTTATATATATATATATATAATTTAAATTACTTGTGAAATGTGTTATTGCATAATTTTTATAAATAAAAATATTATCACACCTTACGATTAAATTACTTAAGGTTTTTCTTACATGAATATTGATTTGTAATGTGTATGACAGCTCAGAATGACTATAATTGAACATAAATTGAGTATATTAGCCGTCAATATTTTTATTTGCGAAGTTTCCAAACTGTTGAGGCTGTAATGTTTTTATGAGAGAAGTCGAAGCTGATATTTGTTTCGAAGCCATGTCTAGGTTTCGAAGCTTCGTACACCGCTAGTACATAGATTAAATAGAAAGGTTTTAATAAATTCGGTTACAATAAAGTTTAAATATAAAATCTGGCAACAGTGCATATCATCGTGATGAGCAACACGTATGTATCTCTTAATCCGGCTCTTAACTTCAAATGTGCGTGTGCTAGTTCATTACTTTCATGTACCGTATCTCATCACTTAAATATTTATTTAATTTATTAAGTATATATCTTTAAAATATACATCGCTTTATTTCATAGATCGAATTGATCGACACTGTCCAAAAACAGGATGATAAAAATTTAAAATAAATGAAATGGTGCACCGCACAGATTCTCTCTCTCTCTCTCTTTAATCTTAAAATAAAGAAATTTGCTAAAAACTCATAGAAATGATATATACTTTTACTGAAACACTCCATCAAAGCGCATACATGTAATAATATACACTGTTACGGAAACATTGATAAAAGAGGAGCATCTCTGTCCACTAAAGGGAATAAGAATCAATTACATATTTCTAAGTACTCCATAAAAATTATATATGGTTGCTCAGAAACTTTTGGTTTTATAGGACTATATTCCATATTAAAATATTTTTAATTTTAACAATATTACAACTTTACAGTGATACATTATTTCATATCTCAAAAGTTACGGAGATAGGATAAAAATTGAAAATGTCTGCACATGTATTGTACCATAAAAGTATTTCATGGAAGAATGAAAACTGCCATTTTGTTTGTAATGTTAAACATGTCTAGCTGCAAAATTTAATAAAAATAGGTGACCTGGCGGTCTAGGGGTAAGGTGACTTCTATGCTGGCGGCCGGGGTTCAATACTCGGTCCCGGCACAGATTTATCTGATTACCAAACCCTTCCTTCATCTCTGACAATACATCTTGTGAATGTGGGGAATGCCAGGCCTCCACCGTGGTTCGGATTCCACGTTAAGCTGTAGGTCCTCCATTTCATCTCACAATCACCCTACCATTACACATTAGCGTAAGTGCGTATAACTCGAACGGGTAGTAAGACGCGGTGCTAATAATAATAATAAAAATAGTTTGAGTGAATTTTGAGAAAATATATTTTACATATTTTTACCTTCGGTAAACTCCCCTTAATTTTAGGGTTTGATATATGATTCCGAAAACATCTCGGGGGAAGCTTATGGAAACCCTAGATACAAAGTTTTAGCCCGATCGGTAAAATTATCTCGGCTCTAGCCCAAGATTTAGAGAGGCAAAGAAAAGAAACAAACATACGTCATCGTGAAAAACCATGTATCGGTTTCAGAGGGTCAGTAAACGGGGACATTTATCGAAATTTCAATTTTGAATAATTGTTGTCGATCACAATGTTTCTCTCTTCAAGAAGTCGAGAGAAAGTAAAGACATGACAATTAAATGACAACTATCTTATCCGACTCTTATCTGTTATTTTAGCGTGGCTGTCTCCGAAAATGTTAAAAATAAATGTATTACTTTATTTTATAAACCTCACAAGATGGCCCATTGAAACAAAAGTATGTCAAGTAACCTTTACATAGGCCAATAAATGCCCACCAAGTCGTGGGCGAACAGTAGTTATCACTATGATATAATACTTATCTGTCTAAAAATATATTCAAAACGTTTCTTGTGGAATGATAGCTACAGTCTAACTTGCATAAGAAGGACCTTATATGTTTGCTAGAAAAATTACTAGATCTACTTTAATGTAGGCCTATACATACGTCAGGTTATGTGATCTACAACTGTCATTTTTGATAGCTATTATTTATCAATATCTATAAACTAACACTAATAATATAATACAATTTTATAAATTTTGACCATAAAGAAGGAAATAGAAGTTCCAATCTCGGTCAGATTTTTCCAAAATGTTTTATACTCTTTCTCCACATAAATGTGGCTCACCCCAACAAAATATAACCTTTCTAATCCCTAAAACCACTAGCTTAATTAGTACATAAGTGCATAGTCAAAACGAGTAGTAAGACGCGGTGCTAAAAATATTTTTTAAAATCTCGGCTTTGTTAACTTTGCATTCCGTCGTCAGCTGTAGTCGGTGGTCTGGTGACTTTCCGTGTTCTTTCTTGTCCCTCCCTGTCTTTATATATTATTACTAGCTATTTAACCCGTTCTTTGCACGGGTAATCCTCATCACACAACATCAAATTATGACGTTCAATATCCGGAAGAATTTCGAGTTCATCAAATCTAGTTAGCTGGTGATCAGGTTCAAATCACGGTTAGATGTACTGAGGGTGTTCTTTCCTAAAAAAAAAAAATGCTTCTTACGCCCCTCTCGCACAAATGTGGGCATATTTACTCTAAATTCTACCTTCCTCATCCTTACAAAGTTAGTTTAGTTGATTGGGGATAGCTTGGATGTATAATAAGACGTGGCTATCTGAATATTTTACTTGGTGTGATAGGGACGAGGAAGGGATGATTTAGGGTAAATATACCCGCGTTTACTTGGAGTTTGAGTGGGATATACATATATGAACAGTCTTCTCAGTACACGCGTCTGGGATCTGAACTCTGAACAACCCCCATTCCCCCCCAACCCTCGTGACCAAGAAACCAGGTTTAACGAGATCGACATCTTTATTATTATTATTATTATTATTATTATTATTATTATTATTATTATTATTAGCACCACGTCTTACTAGCCGTTCGGGTTATACGCACTTACGCTAATGTGTAATGGTAGGATGATTGTGAGATGAAATGGAGGACCTACAGTTTAACGTGGGATCCGAACCACGGTGAAGGCCTGGCATTCCCCACATTCACAAGATGTCTTGTCAGAGGTGAAGGAAGGGTTTGGTAATCAGATAAATCTATGCCGGGACCTAGGATTGAACCCGGCCGCCAGCATAGAAGTCCGACACCTTACCGCTAGACCGCCAGGTCACCATCGACATCTTTGTCTTCATGCCCACAGATGCGGACTGTTGTGTGTTGATGGCGGTAGCTATTAACTAAAGACGTGTTTAATATGTCGATGTCTGGTGACCCAGATAGCTTTTAATAATGTGTACACTACATGGTAGCAAAGACATATTGATGACATCAGACTAATGAAGCGAACATCTGGTAGGCTCTTCCCGGATATGACTCATTCCGGTGAAGACAGAATGGAGCTAGTGTTCCTTACCCTCATGATGGCAGGGATTTAACAATGTCCTTCCTTGTCTGTGCCCGTTACATTACGTCCTTTGGATACATCTTGGATTGTCGAGGAGAGACGAGTATAAACTGTCTGCTGTCGGGATTAGTGAACTTTTTTTATCCCTGCGTCTTATTTTATTACCTGTGCAAGCTATACGTGTGATAATTTCTCTAAAGGGATAGAGATGAGGAAGGAAGCATTTCAAAAGTAATCTACCCTTATTTGCATGGAAGGAGAGTGGAAAACCATTCATGAAAAACCACCCTCATTAGACCCGACTTGGAATCGATCCCCGATATTCCCTTCGTCAGCAGGCTAATCTAATACAAGAAGGATGCCTTAAACCATTCGGCCACTGAATCGGGTGGAATATAAGTGTTGTAGCTCGATACAGTCCTATCTATAAGAAAGATTCCATTGTAGTGCAAAATCGACTTTTTAAGAAATTGACATCAGGTATCAAACGTATCTAAATCAACTTTTTTTCAGCCTGGTTAAAGTGTCAAATTAGTCGAATCACACAAAAAGTCAAATCTGTCAAAAATAGTCAAAGTGTACATTTGAGGTGGCTGGGTCACTGCACCATTCTTGCCCGTTTCTCTATCTTACGTAAACACTGTTCTCACCCTCCTTTTCACAAAAATAAGCAACGCTCAAAGCCCTCTGGCCTTCTAAGGTGCTTAGGTAATTTTTGAACGCACCCTTGGATTAAAGATAATCATAGAAAAATCATACTTTAGGGAACCCGTCAAATATTTATAATATCCATGTTCTAGTTAGAACCTCAACAAACTCTACATTTTAAAGGCACCGCTTGGTCTCGAACTAGAGTCCTCTTGATCGTATCTTTTGATAGTTCCCCATCCAGTTCAAACCGTCGCGCGGTGACGTATGCGCGGAGGAGCGAAGCACCGTCCTTTGTTTGAGTGAGAAAGAGACATATACTGTAGGGGAGATCCATTCCTTCCCCTTACCCCCTCCCGCGCCATTTAATGGATTCTGATTGGCTGAGGATTGGGAGTCTCATAACAACAACAGTGTGCTCGCCTCGCGCTGACAGACCAAGTGTAAACTTTCGTTTTAGTACTGTCCGGTCTTTCGCATTGTAAGGTTAGGCAGGTTAAATTGAAGAGGGCTTTCTATGGGCAGTGTTTATCTTTTGTGATGTAAGGTGGGAATTATATTCTTTCATATAATTGATAAACTCAGAACTAGTACTGATAAGTGCAGTGTTGGATTGTAATAAAACTAGATGAATTTACTATCTAAATCTTGACGTTTAACTGTCAGTTTGATATATTGATTGTGTGCATTTAAAGTGTTGTGGCCGGCAAAGTGTGATCGATATTGAGCTTTCGACTTTAGTTGTAAACACTTTGGTTAGAACTGGTGTTGAACGATAGTCTGTGAAATATAATTATACAGAACTACCAAGACTTGGGTCGAAAATATTAAATCGTATATCTTGCGGCTGTACTGGCCTTTGCCACAGTGTTAATTTTATTTTTCGTTTATTGACAACACATTTGATTGTCATCGTGTTTCGTTGAGATTTCTGCTGGATTCCTTCAAACAATATTTTCTCTGTGAAAGCGACACCAGAAGCATTTCAACTTTGAGTAAGTACTGCCGTGGTTTCTCCTAATATATTATAGTATTAATAAAATAATACTTAAAAGTTAAAATACATTTCTTACAAAACTTAGTTTAACTAGAATTCTACAACAATAAGACATTTCAAAGTCATTTTATTATTAATTTGTGTTTTTGCACTAACTATATAGCTACCGGTACTTGTATTATTTTTGTCAATGTATCATTATTTTTTGGGACAGTTACCGCTTTGTGTGAATTTCGGAAACGCTACCAAAATCGACCTACTTTTTATCTAATTTGAAATTCCACTAGATAGTACTTTTTTTAGCACCCTCTCCTACTACCTGTTCAATTTGGTAATACTTATTTGATATTACTGATGTGCTAATAATATGACCTTGAATTATTACTGATATACTTCTTCGATTAAATCTGTCATTTTCAACTGAATTAAATATAGTATTATAAACTTAAAACCTACCTACACAATTACAAGAAGGGTGACCCGGTGGTCTAGGGGTAAGGTGTCAGACTTTTGTGCTGGAGGTCCGGGGTTCGATCCTTGGTCCTGGCACAGATTTATCTGATTACCAAACCCGTCCTTCACCTCTGATAAGACTTGTATTAATCACAACTTGTGAATGTGTGGAATGCCAGACCACCTCCGTGGTTCGGACTCCGCGTTAAACTGCAGGTCATACATTTCATCTCACAATCATCTTATCATCACACTTTAGCATAAGTGCAATGGCCCGTCTACAACCAAACGCACCCGCTTGTCGGACTCGCAACTACTCAATTACGTAATTTTGTCTGTCTACAATAGCTTACGCAAACACAATCGTATGTCGGAACTGTCGGACCAGCTTGTCTGGAGGAGATGAACATTGTCCATCTCTTGCGTTTTATGTAGTTGCGTTGGCTTGCGTTCAGCCAATCAAAATACAAATATGGATGAACTACTAAAATCAAATAATTTGAAGTTATTTGGTCTATGTCAACAACGCTTGGAAATGTATAGTAATGAATACAGGATTTTCAATTAAAATCATGTGTATTTAACCATTTAAATATTTTTTAAATATTTATTTCTTATTTGAAAACATTAATATGAATTTGACTTTGATAGTCATCATTGATGTTTGTTCCTATTGGTTGAAATTACGTTTTACGACTTTTCATTGTAGACAGTCTATTTTGTATTTAATAAAAGCGTAGTTGCGAGTCCGACAAGCGGGTATGTTGGTTGTAGACTGGCCATAACCCGAACGGTTAGTAAGATGCGTTGCTAATGATAATAATTACAAGGAAAAACCGAAAAAATGTATAACTAATATATAGTTTTTTATTAATTAGGGATCATCAACAAATTATAATGTAAGTAAAACGTTGAATATTATGTACATATATTATATTCGGCAATTTTGTTCATGTACAAAGCTAGATAAAATAATAAAATGGTCATTTATTGATGTATGGTTGGTTGTGTTGCGGGTCTGGACCCATTCCATTAGACATTAATGACTTTAAGTAATTCGTGTGCATAATGAAATTAAGCTAATTGTAATAGCTTGTTTCCCGCAGCTACCCATTTGCACAAATAGCTCATTTAAAATTAATTAACCTATTAGACACCGAGACACATTAATTAATGAAGTATTATGTTTTATTATTTAACATAAAGTTCTTAATCCAACGTTTAGCCTTAAGAAATGTAGTTTTATAGTAATATCATTAGAAAACTTCTGACCTGCTTCGGTGGCTGCATGGTCTAACGCGCTATTCTCGCATCATACTAGATTGTCGATGACGTGGAGATTGAGGTTCGAATCTCGGTTGGTTGCGTTTTTTTGTTTTTTCAAAATTGTCTTTCGCTTTCCCTCCAGCTAAATACGGGTACACTTAGGGCCAGTTTCATAGTCAAATTTAGTACGCCTCAAGTGCGGCGCTATCCTAAATACAAGACGACACCTACCTCGACTCGAAAACTGGCCCATTCCATTCTCGTTTAGGTAGGTGTCGACATGAACTTAGGATAGCGCCGCACTTGAGGCTTACTAAATTTGACTATGAAACTGGGCCTTACTCTTTATTTAACCTTCCTAATCCCTAAAACCAATAGAGTAATTATTACAAAAGCGTCTAAACCTAACGGGTAGTAAGACGTGGTATAAAATTAATTATAAAACTGGTAAAGCACATAATTAAAATACCACGTTGGAAACTACAGTAGCCCCATGGCCTTTTTGGTGCTGACTGACAGCTGACAGCTGACTTCTGACAGTCAACATTTAGGTATATACCTAAATTTTGGTCGTCAGAAGTGACAGCTGCTAAACACATGTTTTTGCAGATCATATGGTTCGGCGTAGGGATACATAATTTGGTCTGGTAACTTTTAACCAAAGAAGCCATCGGGCTACTGTACGCCTAGTTCACCCGAGCCGGACAACCCGACAGACGTCATCGGCTGCCAAGTGTAACACGCATCATATTTCAAGTGTCACTCGGAAATGTGTTCATAACAACAGCTCAATATCGCGACCCATAGGAGAGAGTAAATATTGGGATCGTCAAAAATTAGAATTTGAATTTTTAATGGGTGTCTTTAAGTTTCATGAGTCCCAGAATCCGAAAATGTGGTTTCTCGCTCTGTCACTCGGCCTACAGCCGAAAACTTTTTTTTTTGTTTACCTGTCGAGCTAAAACTTGGTAATCTAGGGTTTTCACAAGGTTCCCCAGAAATATATTTTAAAATAATTGATACTATCTTCAGCCTTACTAAAACGAAAAGAGAGAGGGGGAAATATTTTTTTCCCCCCAATAATGTTTCTAACGATTTTAAATAATACCTTCGGTTGCTGCATGGGCTAACGCACTGCTCTCATGTGACAAGACTACTGTTGACGCAGAGATAAAAGTTCAAATCTCGGTCGGGTGTACTCAGGAAGGTTTTTCCAATATAGTTTTCCACTCTACCTTCACGCAAATGTGACTACATTTCTTATGGGCCTAAATATAATCTTCTTAATCCTTAAAAACCATTAGTGTATTTAGTACAAAAGCGTTTAACCCGAACGGGTAGTAAGGCGCAGTGTTTAAAAAAACTATCTAGTGACAGATTTATATCATAAACAAAATGGTGAAGGCCCTACATCTACTTTTTCCGTAAAATGACTTGTAGGGGACCTTATTTAAGCGGATATCTCCGAAACTCTTCTAAAATACGAAATAACAAGTACAACTCATTAGGTAAGCCTAGTAGCGGAATAATTTATTTCTTAGAGAGTAAATAATGTATTTTATTTACACCTCTTTTAATTGCTCGTTCAGAATGTACGCTAATAAATTAAATTGCACTAGTTTGATAGGGACGAGTGAGTTAAGAGTTGAGATAAAATGTACCCGAATTTGGGTAGGAGAGGGGAATCAATTTAAAGAGGAAACAAAGGTCAAATGTACTCGTCCAGGAGTCGTATCTTTTATCTTCCAGTCATCCGCGGTCTAAATTAAATAAAGACATTTGGCCTGCTTACCCACTAGTCTGGGTTAATTAATTAAGCCTTGATGTTTAACTATTGCCTACTGACTGTACAAAGATAGCCTTTGCTCGTTTTATCCGTCTAGATGATGTGGTTGAAAACGCGACGTCATTGTGGTGTCTGACGTGGTTTATTCAGGTAGATTGCATCCTGGTTCTAGTCTGAGTTTTGTCACGGTACTTGGGGCTATAGAAACACAGCTCCTATCTTGTCTTTGTCTTGGGACGTCCCATAGATACGGTTTCGGGGTTCTTCAAGGACAAGATTAATAAAGATAATTGAAAGTTTCAACCGCAAATATGCCCTATTTTATAATATAATATAAACAGTAGCTAGCTTGTCTGCCTTGATAGGACGGATGGATGGATGGATGGATGGATAGACTAGATATGATATTATATTCAAAAGGCATACCTACTTTTTATACTTTTTTTAGTTTAATTTTTTTTTAGAACAGCGTCTTACTACCCTTTCGGGTTATACGCTTAGTACTAATTACGCTAAAGGTTTTATGGATTGGGAAGGTTATATTTAGAGGAAGTGTATCCGTATTTGTGTGGAGGGAGAGCGAAAAACCAGTTTGAAAAAAAAAATATTCTCAGTACACCCGACTGAGATTCGAATATTGGTTCTTCCCGTCATCGGCAGTCTAGCTTACTGTGAAAGTATCGCCTTAGACCATGCGGCCACCAACGTGGATGTTATAAATATTAAAAGTATCCCTAAAATTATCGATAAGGGAGAGAAGGAAAATAAAAATATCTTCTCTGCATTGTATACTACCTCAAGGTAACATTATATAACCACCCAAACTTTGCTCGCGCGCGCATATATATATAACATCCGTGAGAACGACAGCATTGAAATGAATTATATTAAATACTACTTTTACATTTCATTATTATTGTCCTTTGACCAAACGTGGGCTATAAGGTCACTCACGCGTTGACCTTAGTGCGAGTAGTGATTCCGGCTTTGAACTGGCTATTTTTCATTGCTAATAGGTAGGATAAATAAAGTAGCCCCCGTGAACAAGTGTGGATTATTTCCAACAAAAATAGATTATTAACAAAATCTTGCTTGACATATCAATTTTCCCTTTCGTTGAGTGGAGTATGTTTATGATTGCAATTTGATGTAATTTCTTGTGTTCGATGCTAAATCCGGTTTCTAACTGACCGGTCAAACTGGAATGACACGATCGCTTATAGGTGTACCATCCGCACTAGCTTGCCCGTTCGGTTTTGTATAGGCTAACATAGCAGCAGGTAAATTTTCATAGGAAGAATCTTATCTGAAAGTTAGAAAAGCGTCTAGATTTACTTTTACGTGGTGACCTGGCGGTCTAAGGGTAAGATGTCAGACTTCTGTGCTGGGGGTCCGGGGTTCAATCCTCGGTCCCAGCAAAGATCTATCTGATTGCCAAACCCCTCCTTCACCTCTGACAAGACGTGTATTAATCACAACTTGTGAATGTGTGGAATGCCAGGCTTCCACCGTGGTTCGGAAACTGTAGGTCCTCCATTTCATCTCACAATCACCCTACCATTACACATTAGCGTAAGTGCGTTTAACCCGAACGGGTAGTAAGACGCTGTCCTAATAATAATACTTTTACGTATTCTTAAAAGTCATGTGATCTGCAGCCGTTACATTTGATAGACAGATAAGTGCTTATAAAATAACACTAATAATATATTAAAACATCTCTGTTGGTAGCGGAAAAATGTAATTTGCTTTCTACACATTCTTAATTAAAGAACCATATTTATCTTATAGTTGTCGTGAATTACAGCTTTAGAAATACACAACTTGGCGTATAAATACATGAATGTCTAGGTAACATCTTACCCCCTAATAGCGTTCATCTAAACAGGCCCAACTCGGCTTGCGCGAGTTATATAAGTTAAAAGGGAAAAGGAAACGCCTACGATATGCTAGAAGTGTGTGCACTGCATTCGTATTTGAATAATCAGTCTACCCGAAATCCTCCGCGGTGACGATGGGGGACAAAGCGACAAAGTTTATTATAAGTAACTACAGTATGCAATTATTATTATTATTATTATTATTATTATTATTATTATTATTATTATTAGGCACCGCATCTTACTACTCGTTCGGGTTATACTTTTAAATACTAACTACGCTAATCGATTAGGAATTGGGAAGGTTGAATTTAGAAGAAGTGAACCCACATTGGCGGGGAGGAAGAGTGGAAACCATTTAGGGGGGGGAAAGTTCACCTGACCGAGATTCGAATCTCGATCTTCCCGTCCTCGGCAGTCTGGCTCAACATTAAACTAGCGCGTTAGCCAACTACGCCACCGAGGCGGGTAATATTACAGAATAAAGATTTGTGCATAATGCTTAGCTATGAAGCCATTCTAAAATGATAAAAAGCGGCCTTTTCAACGCAGTGTTTTTCATCCAAATATCACTGAATACTTCAACAATGTTCCACGTGCATTAGTGTTCGTGTAATCTTAAGAATTCTAAGCGACTGCATCACAGAGTTGATAGGCATGTGAGGCGCGCTCTTATTAGTCAGCCTGCAAGAGCGGACAAAGGAGTGGGTGTCGTCTAGTATGATACGCCACTCACCTGGAAAACAACACGGAACTCTTTGTATCAAGAAAATAGTGGCAACCCTATAGTGATGGAGAGGTCGGGGTTAAAACTTCGGTCGTGTGTACCGAAGTAGTTTTTCCCCAAGTGGTTTCTTCATTCTTAGCCCATTAGTGTTAACGTGTGGATAGGCCGAATAAGAATTAAGACGTGGGGCTAAAAAAAAAACAAGACATTTTAATTGCCAGATAAAATTATTTTCATTGCGACCAGATTATAAAAATACTAGAAAGCTTTCCGTATCAGTAACTTTACTATAATGACTATTGTCTGACTGCTACACGAAAAGCATAAATGCAGAATAGCATCGACTAAAGCTATTTAAATGATTTCCATTATGTCGAAAGTGATAGCACCAAAACACACTGCTTGGCATACGAATGGATACATTAAAGAATATAGTTGCAACATTTTTAGTTGGCTTTTGACAACGGGAGGAATTTTTATATCTTAATAATTTATTTAACGATCAGATTTAAAAAGCTTAACGTGGATAAAACTGCCGTTAAAAACATTAAATACATCTAGTATTTTTTACATAAATATTGTGTGCATTTATTAACGTAACTGTTTATATCAATGTGTTTTTAATGTTAGTGGAACTTAATTAAGTATACAAACTTTCATGTATCTTCTAAAGCTATTATGCGCCATCTAGGCACCTTGTCATTATTTATCAAACTTAAATGAAAAAAATTTAAGCTTCGGACTGTGGGTGTATTTATGTTTTACAACTGGCAATAAAGGCATACTATAATGGTCATTATATGCCTATCAATTGACGAACCACGAATTTTAGTAAAGGTATGTTTGAACCAAAATCCTCTTTAAGTTCGTTAACAAATTAAGAACTATTTGCCACTGAAGTGGTGTGACTCGCATCGGTGTTCGAATGGTCTAAGACGTCACTCTCTCCGTAGGATAGTTTGCCGGTGACGGGGAGGTCAGGGTTCGAGTCCTGGCCGGGTGTACCGAGTGATTTTTCCTAAATGGTTTTCCAATATACCTAAATGTCAATATGGATACACTTTATCTAAATTATACCTTCATTTCTGCCCACCTAGTTCGAATATGCGGATAACCTTTACGATAATATGTGAAACGTGGTGCACAAAAGAAAAATGTTAGGTTCTGCTTCTAGCGTTGACGGCTCACCAGATGTGAGAGTTTCTTTATACTACAGTTTATTTTTACCCTTGACAGCTGCAGAATCTATCATCCTTCCACCCCTGCATCGCGCACGATCCTTCAAGTTAAGGGGGCCGCCTAGGTTAACGATAAATGGCCGCGCAGACGTTCAGCTCTAGCACGATATTTAATTTCACTATACGTTATTTCATAATATGATTCACGTCAAAATAAAGTCGAAAGATTCCAACAGCTCTCGTTTTCCTCAACAACCTTATAGTTTAAGTTTTATTAATAGTTAAAAAAAGTATGAAAATGTAACAGTAGCTCATTTTCACTTTTTAAGTTTATTTGTGGCGGGCGCTATAAGACCAGGCATGATGAAAAGGGGCTCTAGATCTATCCTTCCTGTAAAAAATAGGTCTAGAGTGATTTTTTGATACTCACCAAAATACATGTTAAGATCTTTGGTAACGACCAGTGAGCTTTCTTTACTCTTTACCTTGAGATAAGAAGTTTAGTAGTTTATTTCCCGCTCTTATAGACATGACAAAGGGTGATAATAGGTGAAGGGGAAAGAGAGTATAAGCTTAGGCAGAATAGAGAAGTTCCAGAAAACGACGCAGTTCATTCAGTAAGCGTTGTGGCTTGACAGCGTTCGATACTTTCTCTTGACCGAGGGGCCCACTTACCCGCTCCACTAAAAACAGAAATCAGACAAATAAAATAAATGTCCGCTTAGGTTAATTATTCATACACAAAATAAAACAAAACAATGTCTTGTTACTTTTGTTGGTGGGGCAGTTTTGTGTGGCACAAAGTATACAACGCCTCCTGTCACCCGACTAAATCTTGGCGGATAAAAGTTTAAAACGCCAAGCTTAAAGTGGGGAAGTAGGAAACGTGAGAAAGGTGGGTTTTTTTGCATTTTTTATATAAAAACTTGTTATAGTCAAAATAACTCAAATATTGCTTCAACATAAACATGTTTTAATTTTCTTCACATAATGACATTAACATTTCTGGAATATCTGCCAAGTGTGTCCTGGAATTTAACGGTAACTTTTTATCTTCATTTAAAAAGTTTATAACCTAGGCATGCTCTTGACAAATATTCAACAACTGTTGATATCACCATGTGAGTAAAGTTAAACTCTGTCTTTGTATAGAAGCAATATTTGATTTATTTTTGCCAAATAATGTTTTGCTATAAAAACTGCAAAACCTCTGGCCTTTTCTCGCGTTTTATACATCCCCGCCTTAATACGCTTCTGTAAAATTGAGGGAATATTGTGTGGCAGAAAATATCTGTGAGAAGCCAGGAAAATTTTAAAGTTTTTAGAATATTCAGAAATTTTTGCAATACGGAGTGAAAGAACATTACCCACTGTAAGTTATTAGTTTATATCTCCAATTTACGTGCAATCCGTACGGGTAGTGAAAAGATATATTATATTAATGCGAGTTTTTTTTTTTTTAAGAACACAAAGCTATCTTATCTTTAAAAACTCTAGTGTCAAGAATTTGTTTGAAATAAGTCAAAATAACAAAATTTATGTGTAGTTTGAATATTAAATACAGAGGAAAACTATTTATTTTTGTAAAAACTTATAAGTAGGTGTATTTTGAAACCTCAAGTGTGCAGGCCAATTTTTCATAAAACACAAACTTTTTTTTTTGCCAAAAAGATAACATTTAACTATTTTACTAGTCATATTCTGAAAATTGAAAAATGACACCTGGACACGGGAATCGAACCCGAAGGTCCCGGGTTCGATTCCCGTGTCCAGGTGTCATTTTTCAATTTTCAGAATATGATATCTATGATAAAATGCATTAACAATAGTTTCGGCTATTTGTTTAATTATTTTACTAGTGTTAGTTTAAAGGTATTGAAAATATCTACCAAACGTGACAGCTTCATTCATAACTTGACGATTACACACGCGAAAGTATACTTAGTAATAAGCAGTGCCCAAACTTTGATAACCAAAAAGTTACCTATAAAATGGCCTAAATATCTAAAAAAAATACTTAACATTTTTTAAAAACTGCCTTTTTATAAGCTAGGGTGATGAATGCGTACGACTTGATCAAACACGCACTTACGGGTAGAAATAGGAAAATACCCATGCAATTTAAAGCCGATTTACAAATATATGACTCGGACAAAATACCATCCCCTTCCTATGCAGCCCTCTACCAGTTATGTGTATTTTAGAAACGATCATCGGGAGGTCAGGGTTGGAATACCTACAAAGCTAATTGAGGATTTTTTTTTCTCTCAATAGTTTTCCACTCTTCCTACACGCACATTAGTTTATATTTCCTCTCTTTTACTTTTTCCCCATCTCTACTCCATTAGATGTTGATAGCTCTCACTGACAGAAAGCCGTGATGCAAGAAAACACTTTACAGTCTCATCAGCTCACAACTTACTAGGGTGAGAATCGACCTTGAAATACCGTGGAAGTTTTTGTGGAAATAACATAACCAAGCCAAGTTTGTTATCGTAATTAAAAGTAAAATAATAATAATAAAAAAATGCTGTCGCAGAGTTCATTTCAGTTCATTGTTATGTTCTGGTAGGCGCCGACACTCCCTGGTGATAAGTGCTATCAGCAGACCGTCGTCAGTCCGATGCGATGAACCGGAGCCTCGAGCCCTGGTCAACTTGTTTCACAACGGTCTTCACAGTTATAACTAAGGATGTGCGAGAACCACTTTTTCAATTAGAGACGATAATCGCGACAAGAATACGAGAAAAAAAAATTGAGATGAGAGAACGAGACGAGAAAACTTCCTTCCTTTGAAAGTACATACATTTGAATTATGTTTACTAAAGTACTTATATATAATTTATAGGTATTTTGACATTTGTTTTCTTTAGATTATCTTATAGTCCAGTGGTTCTCAAATGTTATTGTCTTTGGAGCTCTTTACAACCGTAAAAGAAATTGCAGAAACCCAAAAATTTTTGTTTAAGTGATTGAAGTTCATCGCATTAGAATTTAAAGTTTTTAGAAATTGTGTATAATTTAATTTTAATCTGTAACCTTACAGCCTAAATTGTAAGGCGTGTTGTTATATTATTGTGTGTTATGGGTTGCGAATGACAAAACAAGCGTTGCAGGTTGTTGTGATTAGCCTGTAAACAAAAAGAATAGAGGAGCTGACCACATAAACATTGTCAGCATTCCTTAGGTAGAAACCAGTCCAGAAGATAGGATATTAAGTGGTGTATCTAACCATCAGGGCTGAATAATCAACATCGCAGTCTAGGGGTCACTACCCGATTCGGGATTACACGTGCGTCCTGCTAGGACGCCGCCGGTTCATCAGTGTGTGTGGTAGAGGGCTACCTCTCTAGCCCAGAGTACAGGGGTTCGGGAACCGTGTAGGGACCACCTAGGAGTCAGACAGGCCATAGCAACTCCTCGTTTTGTCACAAGCTTACGAATATTCTGTAGGTTCTTTCATTCTTATACCACTATCAACATTACATTTTTGTACTTGATAGCACTAATAAAAACCTTAAAAATCAAGTCTTTGTAAATCACGAATCCACACCTTCTCCTACCCTCGGCCATAGCACATCCTGACAGAGAATAGGCCCACGTTTTAGGTCAAGAGAGGAGGTTGGGACAAATGGTAAATAAGTAAATTTTAAAAATAAATACCATTATTTACTTTAAATAACATGGGTTTTACATAATTATTTTTTTTAGTGAGAATAGTGACATTGTTTTAAACATCTTTACTTATATCTTTAATATCTAGATGTACCCGCCTCTGTGGCCGCATGGTTTAAGGCGTCACTCATGCACTAGACTATACTGCCGATGATGGGGAGGATAAGTGTTCGTTCCTAGTTTTTTTCCCCTGAATTGTTTCCCACGTTCCCTTAACGCAAATGTGGGTACACTTCCTATAAGTTTGACATTTATCATTCCTAACGCATTAGAGTAAGTACTATTTAGGTGCATAACCCGAATGGATAGTAAGACGTGGTGCTGATAAGAACGGGACTTACACAAAGACAGCTGGATTTGATTGCATGTCTTCTGCATTCAATTTGTTGCAATACTTTATTTTGATATTTAAACTATAAAACCCTTGTTGAACTAGATTTTTGTTATAAAGTCACAAGGAGCCATTCTGGGTGTCTTGGGGAGATCAGAGGAGGAGACCTAGAGACACGTATAGTTTATTCAAATACCAGATAAATAACTCATACACACTTTCAATGCAATTAATAAAATTATGGTTCAAATGTATACCATTTATAATTTAACTTTGTAATAAAACAACTTTCAATGTCAAAGTTTGATATTAAAAACAATATTTAAAATTTTAAAAAATCTTAATCAAGGCTGTTTTTAGGGGAAAAGTGTGGTCTATTTTAGGCTGTATATGGTATTATTAGAAATAATTGACAATCTGTTTAATTTATAGATTTCATAGGACAGTTATTTGCGTTTCCGTTGTGTTTTCCAATTTCTCAAATTTTCGAGATTAACTTTTAATTTAATTTTAGAGATATTTTTGAGTCTTGCACATCCCTAGTTATAGCTTAGTAGTTTCATAAATCCTTATACATATAAGTTGAGTTTTAAGTTGGCCACCTACTCGCGTTTCCGCCAATATTCCTACAACCCACACTGTTGGACACGTGGGCAAAGGCGTTATTCTCACCTTGTATGGTTTTATGGTGAATGGAATAGTCGTTTCTTGATTTTTCACATTGCTTTCTGAGGGTTTTTCCATCTATAAATGATTTAATGCTCTCCTTTGACGCAAATACTGGTACACTTTTTCTATGTTCTATCTTCTTCATTCTTATCTCATTAGTATGGGATTGTTAACTAAATGTCTTGCACAAATAGTCTTGTTTTCCGGTAACCAGGATGTTGGGTTTCGAATCCCGGTCAGTTATGCTGGAGATGTTTTTTTCCCCTGATTTACCACATTTCCTCTACGCAAATGTGGGTATGTTTTCTCAAAATTATTCCTTCCTCGTCTCTTTTTAATTAGTTTAATTAAATGCATATAATACATATGAGTCTTAATACGCAAAGCAAAATATTTTTTTAATGATTTTTATTTATTGGTTTATCATTGGAAAATTGTCATCTAGTTTGCACAGTAATTGGATGAGCCCAAGTGTAAGCAAAGTGTCGACGCGCAGTGACGATGTTGCAACAAATTAGCAAGAGCCTCTCCGTGCAGCAGCACGCCAGCCTTCCCCGTCAATTAATTTCCGTACCTCGTAATCGTTGATTAGTCATTAGGGTTTCACCCTGGTGGGTAATGGGGGGCAAACCATTAACTCCTGCTGCAGTGGCACTTTCAAGTCTCAACCCCCTCGGCAGCCAATCTTGCGCGACCCATCATAATCGGGCCAGAAGCATGATTGACCTATGTTTATTGATTCGAGAACGACGAATGTGCAAGGTAATAAAGTTGGTTGATCATAACCAATTTAAACATCTAAAATAATGAATTCCTTGTTGAAACATTTGGGACAGTTTTCCAGAGCAAATCTGGCGTGTTTATAGGCTTGTAATATCAGAATTGGCTATGTTTTCTTTATAGCCAGTATTGTTTCCAACCTTTGGCATAGGCCACTTTTTTCATATACCTTATCTAGCTTAAAAATAGGACAGCCACAACATCCAGTCCTCGGTAGTTAACTCATAACTTTGAAAGGGTAAACCCACATTTTACCAACAATAACTTTTTTAGCCATGCCGGGAATCGAACCCGGCACCCATAGCTCAATAGACAGACACGCTACCGATTGAGACAAGGTATCGGATAGCTATGATTTGTATGCAGCGTTATGTTGGACACTGAGAGCAGCATCGGTGGCTACGTAGACAAAGACGTTGATCTCGTGTTTCCCAATGATGGAAATGTCAGAGTTTGAATTTAGAGTGGCGTGTGTTAAAGTTATTTGTCGTAAATGGTTTCTCAACTTACTTGAAACACATGAGGGTACACCTCCTCTAAACTCTACCTTTTCTCTTCTCTGGCCAATTAGCGGTGTATGCGGAAAGCTTGAAAGGATAATCAAAAAATAGAGAAGGAATGGTTAAAGTGGTTTAGAGAAGTTCACCTGCACTAGCTTGCAGAGAGGATAGGAAAATCACAATGATGAAGTCACGTGGGAAACCGCTTCCATTACCCCCTATAGAGATCTGAACAATGATCTACCCTACACTCGCATTCCAGTCTTTTGCGAACTTGACGCCTTAGACCATGTGTATAACGAGGCTGGTGATAAGGAAAATGGTTCATATGGTTGAAATTGTCTTCCGCATACCATTATAATTTTTTCTTGTGGCTGAAAAAACGCCTACTTTGGCCTCCCCCAGGGGAATACTCTCATGTATCCATTTGCCAAACCATCAAGACCATATTATGTCACGTTTGGCAATCCAACCTTTCACAATAAACATATTTTTTAAATTATGTTCTTCTTTAAACAGTTTTTAAATCCTGTTCTTCTTTAAACAGTTTTTAAATCTTCGACTAGCTGTCAGCTACCACCTTTCCTATGGCAAATGGACCTATGGTCGACGAGTCTATCGGAGCTTTCTGTCTAGTCGGTGATAAGAAGACAAACAGCTGAGTAACGTGGAGCTTAAGTACCCACGCATACCCTCTACTGTAGTGGCCGGAATCTTAGAACTAAATGACCCCTTAGAACAGGGATGGGCAAACTACGATCCGACGGTGTGTTCATTCAGGCGCGCGGGTTACGTGGTTTTCCGTTTTCGACGCTCATTCAGTTTCACTCATCTCACACCCCATCATACAAATCAAAACATACTAAACCTCTAAGGTATTTATTGTTTTGCTTTCTAAATGTGTTTATACTTTTTTTTTAAAGAAACATTGAAGATAGATTAATAAATAAATCCTTGGGCTGCCATTTTTTTTTTTTCATTTGGCTCTATTTCAAATAAGTTTGCACATCCCTGCCCTTTGTACATACATGCACTAGATTATCTTTGACAAATAATGGAAGTTGTCCGTCGTGGAACCAAACACCAACAGACCGGAGAGGGCAACATCCAATAGTCCTGGTTCCTTTAGTTCGAGAGGCTGACAACCTCCCCATAAGATAGCTCAAAAGTAAATATTGAAAGCCGGAATGTTTGAAATATCGAAATAAAATGATTAGTCGCACCAATAAATACACCAAGGCGTTAGAATAGTTGACAGAGAATTCATAAACACAGACACCAAGTTGATTTATAAACTTTACTGGGTGAAGCTGTCTGGTAGTAGGAGAACAAACTGTGAGGAGGAGAATACAAATGAAAATACAGTTTGTATTGTGTGATCCCTCTAACAAATTACTGTAGATCACAGGTATCCTATTCTCTGCTCCTTTACCAGTTTTTCGTTTCCCTGGAATGAAGGTCTTGGTAATCAACCAAAATATATGAATTTTTGAACTTTCCGGGTGGAAAGTTTCCACTTTTAAACAAAGTTTAAAATAATATATATATAGGGTCATAGAACATAATTTTATGTTAATTTCAGCTGGGCTTATACTTGGTCCATAAAGTCCCCAAACTGAAACAAAGTCCTTAGAGATCTCTTTTTTTGCCTAGGTTCCAATGTCCCTAAAAATGGAGATGATTGTTTTAAATAATCTATTGGAATTTGTATGATTTTCTATGCAAGTTGCAGAAATTCAGGTCTGATGTCTTTAAAAATTGGCAATTTTCAATGTTTTGTCCCGGAACCACGTTAAACTGCTGCAAGACGTGTATTGATCACAACTTGTGAGTGTGTGGAATGCCAGGTCTCCACCGTGGTTTGGATCCCACATTAAACTGTAGGTCCTACATTTCATCTCTCAATCACCCTACCATCACACATTAGCGCGTATAACCCGAACGGGTAGTAAGACGCGGTGCTAATAATAATATGTGATACGATATCTGTCATAGTTTAGATCTAAATTTACACATCCAGAGGTCCCGGGTTTGATCCCTGGGGCTTCCAAAAGTTTGTGATGCAGTGGGTCTGGAACAGGCTTGTGAGGACAAATGAAGAGTTATTTGAATATAAAGAGTAGCAGCTCCGGTCTATAAAACTTAGATTAACGGTTGGAAGGCTCCTTGTGCTGATCACATGAAACTTTTTTTTTATTAAGCACTGCGCCTTACTACCATTTCGGGTTTTACGTTTAAGTACTAATTACGCTTTTGTATTAGGCATTGGGAAAGTTGAATAAAGAGTAAGTGAATCCGCATTTTTGTGGAGGGAAAGTGGAAAAACATTTAGGAAAAACCCTTCCCAGTGCACCCGAGTGAGATTCGAACCGCTATCTACCCGTCCTCGGCAGTCTATCTCAATACGAAACTAGTGCGTTAGCTAACTAAGCCACCGAGGCGCATGAAACCCTAATCAGTTTTGTCACTATTATTGCTAGCGACGGCGGTCGCTCGGTTGGGCTCACATTTTTTGATCTACCTAAATCACAACGAAACATTTTATAGGGAATTGAGACTTCGGACAGTACACTTTAAATATTTCCGATTTCTCGCCAGATTAATATCGAATATATTTTCAAAAGAGTGTAGCAATCTAAGCATTAGTTCAAATTTTCTATCTTTATAATAATATAAATTATAAAATCCGTATTTGCTAAACTTGTATAATTATCTCGAATTAATTACTGCTATGCTGTCGCCTAGCCCAACCCTCCTTGTATCATCATAACATTTCATTTATTGAATCAAATAGCCAAAGCTATCATTTATGCATTTTAGTGAGGATCACACCATCTAGACTGCCTTAAACTATGAGTGAAGAGTGAAGGATGAGCATGGGCACGGGGCGAATCCTGGATAGCTCAGTGGTAAGAGCATTGGCGTACTAAGCCGGAGGTCCCGGATTCGATTCCCGTGTCCAGGTGTCATTTTTCAATTTTCAGAATATGAATTTCATTTTTTTATAAAGTGAAAAAAAAAATTAAAGTCTACACCATTTTACGTTATTGTTTTATAAATTATTCAACATTTTTAACCCATACATAATATTACTATAAAACCCTGGGTAACCTGGTGGTCTAGGGGTAAGGTGTTAGACTTCTGTGCTGGCGTCCGGGGTTCAATCCTCGGTCCCGACATAGATTTATTTGATTACCAAACCCTTCCTTCACCTCTGACAAGAAATCTTGTGAATGTGAGGAATACCAGGTCTCCACCGTGGTTCGGATTCCACGTTAAACTGTAGGTCCTTCATTTCATCTCACATTCACCCTACCATTACACATTAGCAGTAAGTGCGTATAACCCGAACGGGTAGTAAGACGTGGTGCTAATAATAATATAAAACCCTAATGGCGTGATGAAGTAATTACATAAAATAATCAAATGGGTGGCTGCCACTTTGGTGGCCGTATGGTCTAATGCGCTACTCTTGCAGTAGACCAGAATGCAGATGACGGGAAGATCAAGTGCGACTCTTGGCCGGGTGTAGTGAGGTTCTTTTTTTTAAAATTGTTTTCCACTCTCCCTCTAAGAAAATGCGCCAATACTTCCTCTAATTATAGCCTTCCTAATCTCTAAACCCACTAGCATAATTAGTACATAAGCGTATAACCCAAACGGTTAGTAAGACACGGTGGTAAATATAAACAGCTAATTTATGTATAGCTATATTGTGCTATTTTTTATGGTCTAGCTTATTACGATTAATAAAATGTAATGTGTGTTGAAGTTATAGAATAATGCGGTATTCTTTTTTTTATAATTTTAGTGAATAAATACACCAGATTATTATTATTATTATTATTATTATTACCACCGCGTCTTGCTACCCGTTCGGGCTATACACACTTACGATAATGTGTAATAGTAGGGTGATTGTGAGATGAAATAGAGGACCTACAGTTTAACGTGGAATCCGAACCACGGTGGAGACCTGGCATTCCTCACATTCACAAGTTGTGATTAATACACCTATTGTCAGACGTAAAGGAAGGGTTTGGTAATCAGACAAATTTGTGACAGGACCGAGGGTTGAACCCCGGACCCCAGCACACAAGTCAGACACCTTATCGTTAGACCACCAGATCACCCACACCAGATTATACCTTTCTATATTTTGAGAAGGTTTGACTATTTCCACGTGAAGGCCACACCACACAATGATACGATAAATAACATAGAGAATTGTTTATTTCTTCAAATAACCAAACAAACACAAACGCCCTCTGTTTTAGGTGCTTTAAACTGACCCATATGTGCTAGGGCGTGAATTTTTTCAATAGACTAAATTAACGGTGACGCGAAGGCCGAGGCTCAAATCTGGATGGAGGGAGGTTTGCTACATTAAATTTATTATTGTGGTATTCCTATCTCTTTCTTCGCAAATGAGAATGCACTTACTCGAAACTACCTCCTCCATACCACTTAGGTTTGGTGAGAGGAAACGACAACTAAAGTAAGTATTTTTAATGTTATTTTTATTACAAATACTCTTTATTTATTTTTTAGAAAAATAAAATAAAATAAAATATTACGACACTAGTTAAGTTTATTTAAAGTCTAGAAATATCTGAATGGTTCTTATATACTTGTCATGTGCATCGCAGAATTTTGACCGCTAATTTTTCTTTTCGTTCAAAATGGTTTTTTTTCATAACAAATATTAAAAAATAAACTGAGATTATTTGATGTAGAAAACTAAACTACATGCATATACTAAATTAATATTTTATTTTAAAGGAATTTTGCTAAAAAAAAATAGTCAAAGATACTTAACTGAAATCGCTCTTCCTTCTACTCCACCTTAAATTAATCAGTTTAATAATAATTGATAGATCGTTTTTATTTAACTAATAGTTTTTGTTTTACTATGCATAGCCCTAATATTCCTTCTCATCCAAGATGTTAATCTTCAGCGTTGGTGTATGAAGCTGCAGCATTATCGTGGAACTATACCCCCCCCCACCCCCACCCATCCCCTCAACTCCATTGCGCGTGGTTGATGCATCCTCAATGTGGTTTATGCAAGAGCGCAATATCCGCCGGAAGCCGGCTACAGGCCTACAGCTACAAGACGTTACCGAGTCGAAAGTTTTAATTGCCTCGCGTTGCTGTTTTTTTTCCGCCTAGCAACATTTTAAACAAGGCAAATAAAACTCTTCCAAAATAACATCCAATCGATGTACATCCACGCTTGCACTTGTATAGCACATTTTTGTTCAAATTGTTCAATAAATACGGTACCATATCGGTCGCCAAAAATGCTGATTTTTAAGGTGGGGTGCCAATCTCAACAGTTCTTGCATATCTGTCAGAGGTGTCTTGGAATTCAATGTTGTCACCAAATGCCGCTTTGCTCATGAGAAATATTCAAAAATTGTTGAGATTAGCATGTGCAGAAAACTAAACTCTTATGTTTCTATAGAAGACATATTTGATTTATTTTGGCCAAAAAAATGTTTATGCTATAAAAACGGCAAAATTAATGCACTAAAATCACGCTCATTAGCACCCCCACCTTAAGATCTTATGTCTTGATTGATCTTTAAGATAATAATATCATAACCGCGTTTTACTACCCGTACGGGAACAAAAAAACTTATACATATAATTATATTTATAACATATACAAACACACACACACAAAATGTGCTAAGTTTTAAAAAAAAGGCACTGTGTCTTACTACCCGGTCGTGATATGCGCAAATGTACGCCAATGGATTAGGGATGAGAAAGGTGGGATTTAGAATAAGTGTACCCCGTATTTGCGTGTATGAAGGTGGAAAACCCATTTGTGGGTAAACAAATCGGTACACCCGACTGGGTTTCGAACCCCCATCTCCCTGTCATCGGCAGTCCAGTCTTTTGCGAGTTTGTGACGCCGACCATGCTACCAATGAAGCGGGCTAGTAAACATTGGTTAGTGAAAGATTTCATTTTTGCATTTTTCATATTGCAGTCAAATTATTTTGATAACGTTATCTATATAAAAAAATACATTAGCAACAAGACCTTTGCTGTTATGGAAGAAGGGAGGTGTTAAGTTACCTGTGATAAGATAGTGGAATGAATAACTGAAACGTTTCAAGGCGAGCTTGCCTTGTACCTTTCGTGACGTCATCAACCAGGAACTTTGGGAGGGGGGAGAAGCTGCCATATTTGGGCACACGACGTAGACTTGACGGTGTCGGGCAACCTTCCTTGCCTTACCCGCGAGTGAACGTGACTAATCTTTGGGGATTTTGTTGACCGGTCGACATTGTTCGGACCAAACCTTATGGTCAGGTGGTCGGTCGTCTATAAACGAGCCCACGTGTCGGACTATGCTCTTGGTTAATTCTTTTTATACGAACACAGATTGACCGACCTCGTTCGTGGTCAAGTCTAGCTTTGAGCTAAAGCCTAGAGTCCGTTTTGTTGTTTTCTGAAAGGCCTTTTTCCCTACCATAAATCTATTATAATAATAGGGTATTGGTAGGAAAAAAGACCTTTCAAAAAGTATTTCCTCCCGTGAATGGAGTATATGTCCAACCACCCCTCTGGATAGATAACTGGTTCGAAAGTAGGTTGGATCAAAATTTAGTCCTTTGATGCTAAAGCAGGAAACTTTATTTTTCATCACAGGTTCTCACTACCAGTTCGTTAAGCTAAGGTGTTAGGGATGTGGAATCTTTGATCTAGATTCTAGAGGAACTGTAGAGGTATTTGCGTGGATGGAGAAGGATAAATACTCAGAGCATCCAACCAGGATTTGAGCCCCAACATTGTTTGGTCTATTGTGAGTGTGACGTCTTCTTACACCATTAGACTACTAAAGCGGGTCAGGAACATTTTAAGGGTTTAGAAATTCACTCTAAATTCCAACTAATGCGTTTTTTTAATGCTCCGCGTCTCACTAGCCTTCAACGCTATACGCATTTAATTATTATAATTGAGTTGGGATAAAACAGGTAAACTTTAAATTAAATGCATCCGCATATGCGGAGAGGATAAGTGGTAAAACCCCATCTTCCCCGTGGCCGTCATACAAAGCCGGATTAGCTTGACATTAGGGGCATGGCCATACTTGCGACAAAAATGCCGTGATCAAAACATCAAGCATTTTCATACGAGGAGCCAAAGTCGCTCACGTTCGTGTCCAATTCGCTATCGCTAGTCACGTGGTATGACCACCTTCATCAAGGCATTGCTTGGCAAGTACGGTAATAGCATTAAATTCGTAAGGTGCATAGCCCTCCTTAGGAGATCGACTCCACACTAACAGATGGCACTGTCTACAGAGTCCTTATCTCTAATTCCTTGGTTCTTATAACTCCGCATTAGTTGACTCAACTTGAACTTTCTAAAGACTAGTCGATACGGATTGCTAAGGACTACCAATCACAGCAAAGTAAGCGAGCGCGCACATGAAAATGAAAGCATTATCATAGCAATTACACTAACTGGATCCTATTTTAAACTCGCTTAGCTCGTTGGGGGCTCCGCCCCAAAATCCCCGGTGAGTTTTCTTTGCAAGTGGATGTAAACTAATGTAATTCCAGAGCCTTTTTTTTATGTGTCTTACCGTTTAGCCACAAGAGACCTCAAAAGAAAGGTCTGCACCGACTTTAAAGCTGCTCCGCCATTTTGATTTTTTTTTCGGGGGTGAAAAATTAAATTGTTAAAATTTTTAGAATTTTCCCGTCGGGTTACAGGCTAGAAGCTATAAGTTTGCCAAATTTCAACTATCTAGCTCATCTGGAAGTGGGTAAACATTAAGATTCGGATGGACATCTCGAGGTTTGGCAAATCTCTACTACAAGTAGTACCATGTGCTAACACCTCACAGGAGCTGCGCTGC
>CABEEJ010000150.1:8654-41730 GCA_901482245.1 Timema douglasi
CAGGGGGGCAAATGAAGGTGCTGTTGATGGGCCAGGCCGTGGTTTCATGCAGGGGCTTGCCTGCGGTTCTGTGGAGGGGCCTGGCTGGGAATTGGCGTCCACTGGTGGTGGGTCGTTTGGGTCCTCGGCGCTGGCAGCGGTGGGAAGCAGTTGGTGATCACCGCTGGTCTCACGCCCCTCCAACTGGCGACGATTCCTTCCATGGCCCTGAACACATCCCACTTTTTGACCTCCTTGCCCATGTCAAGATTCCACACCATACTTCGCACAAGCATCTCGCGGAACTTAACCTTCCCTTGCTGGATTATTCCCTGGTCCAGGAGCTGAAGCATGCTGGTGGTGTTCTTTGGCAGAAATACCAGCTCGATGTTCCTGAGTTTGTCGAGAGCAGGATGTGCGGGTAAATTGTCGACAAAGAGCATGACTTTTCTATTTGCGGCGTCCATCTTCGAATCAAAGCCTTGAAGCCACCTCATGAACACCCCCGAGGTCATCCATGCCTTCGTATTAGAATCATAGTCTCAAGGCAGGATGTTGCCCTTGAAACCGCGGGGTTTCTTGAACTTCCCGATCACGAGGGGCTTCATCTTATCGCTGCTGTCCATGTTGCAGCACAGAAGGACAGTGAGGCGCTCCTTGCTCCTCTTCTCACCTTTGCACTTATCCCCTTTCACAGCAAGAGTGCGATCTGGCATGAGGTTGTAGAACATCCCCAGCTCGTCAGGGTTGTATACATCTTGAGGCTGATAGCGCCTAAGGATGTTTCGGAGCAAGGGCGTCCAATCCCTCACTCACTGGTGTTGGGTCCACTGATGACCTTGTGGCTTGCTATTCTGTGACGCACTTTGAAACGCTCTACCCACCCACTTGAACACTTTAAAGTTTTTTATACCCAACCTCAGGGCAAATTCATCAGCCTTCCTCTGCATCATCAGTCCGTTTATAGGCACGTTTTGCGCTCTATGCTGGCTGAACTACTCCAGCATAGCCTGCTCCAGATTCGCGTGCATCACACCTTTCAAATTTTTGGCCTTCCTTCTGCACTGCATTCAAAATTTCTTCTCTCATTTTGAGAATAGTGAAAAGTGTCGACTTCGGGATGCCATGCCGCCGTGCAATCTTCTTCTTTGTAACCTTCTTTTCATCCACTTCCTGGATGATCTCGTACTTCTTCATGAGCATCAAGAAGGTCCCCCTTTCACTCATTTTGTCAAAATTATAAGTTCGTATCAAATAAAAAAAAATAGCGTGGGTCATCAAAAATCGTTCACAAAATCCAACCAAAATCGTAACCAAATCAAAATAACAATGTTAAACAATAGCATGGGTCGTCAAAATTTGTTCACAAAATCAAACCAAAATAGTAACCAAATCGAGAATCGAAATAACAATGGCAAAAGCAAGCCTGGCGCGTGATGTAGCGGCAATCGCGCGTGGGGAAACATTGTCTTGCTTGTGGGAGGGAGTGGACAGAGTCAAGTGCTATTGGCTGGCATTGATGAGGTGGTGTCTATTTTTATACCTAACCCACCCCAGTTACTAGTAATACAGCGCTAACAAAGATAATTGCAACGCAGCGACCTAAATAAATGCAACAAACACATTTCACAGCAGATTTTCTTAAACTTTTCAACCTTTTTTCCCACATTTTTCACGGTTCCCCAAAAAAGTCGTTACTTCGAGAGGGAAGCTATTCTCGGGGTCATAGAATCGAGAGTTGACTGTAGTATACTTTTTTTAATCTCAGAACATTCCAACCCGTACATTTGAAAATTGTTTACAAAATAATTTACATCAGTATGAATGTTAGCCACACTTATATTTTTCCATGCAGCTCTTATGTAAACCAGCTTTGCACTTAGCACATTGAGAACGTGACTGTCCACCATTGTAAATGTACTAAACTCCCAGTTCCAATAACAACTATTTATGGTTGATTTTTGTTGCCAACCTTTTATTAAATAATAGAAGTAAATGTTCTCTTTCCAGTGATATATGACACTACTGCACAATTTATCAAGTAAAGAGAGCACCAGCACAAATCTAGAGAGCCGACCTTATCGGTTCTGACACTTTTAGCAATATTAGGCAGAGCCGATCAGATCGCATCGTGGCACTTTTAGTGATAGTAGGCGGAGCCGATCAGATCGGGTCATGGCACTTTTAGCGATGTAGGCGGAGCCGATCAGATCGGATCATGGCACTTTTAGGGAAAGTAGGTGGAGCCGATCAGATCGCATCGTGGAACCTTTAGTGATAGTAGGCGGAGCCGATCAGATCTCAATTGGCTCATGACACTAAAAGGGTTAATTGAATTAAATTAAATAAACATTAAATGTAACTAATCATTTAGCAAGTCTTTATTTGGGATGTTGTGTGTGGTCAGAATGATGCACTGTTAGCTCATTGTGATGAGCTCACGATGAAGAACGAGGAGCTCGAGATGAAGAACAAGGAACTGACGACAGAAAATAAGCATCTTTGCAGTAAACTGTCAAGTCGCCAGACCCGAGATGTCGGCTGCAGTCCCATCGTTGGACCAGCAGCGTCTATCGTTCACCCTCCGCCGCAGGGGCTGGGATTACAGCCGGCACAGGGCCTGACGCTTGCAGTATGGAGGATCCTTACGATTTGCCTTCTCTTCCCGACCTCTTGGGAGACATTGTTACAGACGATTACATGTCCCAGTTGGAGGAACTCGCAGAGTCTCTTCTTCGAGAAGCTACTGCAAGCTGTGAGGAAGGAAGATGGGAGTCTGCACAAGTGAGTGTATGTTTAGATAGTAGAGTTCACTCTTGCTTGATTGTAATATTTACAAGAACTTTCATCGTAAAAACCATATTATGTTTGTCCATCTTTATTCCACCTTCTTACATTACTAACAAAATGTTTCTCTGAAAGTGAAAAGAGGTTTTCTTTAGAGATTTAAAATATATTTTCACATTCTTTATGTCCTATGATTCCTTACCAATTTCATTTTTCTCCCTTTTCTGTTTTGTTTTCCTCTTTTAGGACGTTACTTTACACATTATATGTTCCTCTTTGCATTCTGATATAGATAGAATTAAGTATAGGTAGAGGGATTGGATGATGGTTAAATATAGTAAGAGGGAATGGTTGGTAACGATCAATTTTCTTCGAGAAACATTCATTCCTCTTTTTAAAGTGGATTTACTTAAAGTGTTAACTCTTCTTTTCATTTTAAAATCATTATGTTCAATCCCCTTTCTTTTCTTTGTAATCCATACATTATCAATTATTATAATAATGCGTTCAAATGGTATTTTATATCGACTTCAAAAACTTTTTGATCACGTTGCACATGATCTCAATATGTCCTTGTAGTAATAAGTCTCTTCTAAAAATAAATAAAATGAATTGTAAATAAAACAAACCTTTACTCTCTACTGTTTGTCTAAAATTTGCTGCAAAAGTCTTTCATATCAATTATTATAATAATGCGTTCAAATGGTATTTTATATCGACTTCAAAAACTTTTTGATCACGTTGCACATGATCTCAATATGTCCTTGTAGTAATAAGTCTCTTCTAAAAATAAATAAAATGAATTGTAAATAAAACAAACCTTTACTCTCTACTGTTTGTCTAAAATTTGCTGCAAAAGTCTTTCAATTAGAATTTATATAAAACTAATAGGCATAGGAAATATATTTAACATTAGTGGCCATATTTTTGAAGACCTGTTTATTTCAGCTGAATAACTTATGACCTGTGTCCTCAGGCTGCTTGTAGAAATGCTGAATCAGCTGAAACACCCCAAGTGTTGGGGGGAGCACCAGAAGATATGGGACCCTCTCCAATGGCTTGCGATTACCTAGCGGCAACAAATTCTTGCCACCAAGAGCTGCTCCCAACTATTCATATTCCAGACACACGAGAGACTTTCAGGGTAGCTTGTGAACCTTTGAGAGACGATGTAAACGAGACCATCACCATCACACTGCCGTGCGAGGGCATGGTGTGTGTGGAAGATGCGGTGCAAGAAGTGGTCACTAGTGAATCTTGCGAGGTGTTTGAAGAGGCAGTCTCCCCTTTATTTAGCGATACACACTCTCCTGTCCCTCGCTCACCCCTCTTGTACACTATAGATGACGTTGTTAAAAAAGGGGCCACCTCAGACTGTGGCTACGAGTCTTTGGACTCCTCTTACAGCGAGGACTCGACAAACTGTGGGCTAACTGATTTGTGGAATGAAAGTTTTTCAGATTTGTTCCCTTCTTTGATTTAGTAGGAAAAAAAAGAGTACTTTTAAATTGTATTTGTATACTAGCGACTGAAAAGTAACATTAATTTAAATATGTATAATTCCTAATTTGTATTTAGTAGTTTAACTTTGGGGTAGTTTTAAATATGACTGATGTATAATATTAAGGTTTTACACCACTTTATCAACACATGTATGAATTATGTTACCTGTAACCAAATTATTTTTAATGTGAAATGTGACATTATTTCAAATCAGGCTTGGTGAGTAACTAATTATTGTAGTTAAAATAATATATTTTTATAACTCATTAGCCCATAAGTTTTTCTTGGCATTTTAAGTATGACTAACAATTTGTGTTTTGTTTTAGTTTATTTTACATACCATATTTTCTATTTTTAAACTTTGTAAATGTTTGTTACCGTACATAAAATCATATTCATCAATTTGTTATGGAATTATAATTTAATTTCTAAATGCGATAATGTTACCTACCTATTAATATATAATTTTTATTTGCACAACTCATTCTAAGACTGTTAGAGTTCAATTCTTGGTGATACCTTAACAATATTTATGAATAAACCAAAGTATTCCCATACATTTGAATATATGCCAGGTATTTGAGAACCCCAGTAGATAGCCCCTAACCCATTGGACATTCAACACCTTGGGACGTTAAGTCTGATAAATGATTTATAATAATTTTTTTGTTATTTAAATCACAAATTAATTTTATGACAAATACACAATTTAATTACCTGTTGTGGTAGTAATTTAATTTATCATTAGGCCAAAATATGTTGATCATGTTCGCAACTTAACAATTTTTTAATCATATTTAATATCTAATCTTGTATAGCTATTCAACATAATTATTTTCCAACAATCAACTTCTTAGTTTTTTAATATTCGGATTTGGGAATATTTCATATTCAATTTGACTTTGCTTCAGATTGAAAAAATAAACTTGGCATACCCCTATATTATGTCGTTACATATTGTTGTATGTAGCACCAAATATTTAAGGAAAAGTTTGACTGTAGGGGTGTGCTAAGCTCCAAAACATTGACTCGGCTTCACAAAAAACTCGGGCTTTGATAATAACTAAGTTTCACCAATAAAAATATTAACTTAATCAATTTATGTTGTGTACTTTACAAATTAATATTCATTTGAAAAAGATCTGAAGGAAAAGTTATTTAACTAAACACAACTGATGTAATATTTCTTAGAAAATATTTGACCATTCGGCCTAGAGAATATTTTATATATTCAATTTGTGTTTGCTTCGAATTTAAAAATATGTCTCGTCCAACAAATTTGCCTGGATGTTAAATACATGGTTACACTAAAACTAGTGGCCATTCTTCATTTAACAATGAGTTTGAGATCAATGAAAAAATTATTTTTCCATTTTAAAATAATTATTTTTCAGTATAATTTAAACATGCTAAAATTGTTTCACTGGTCTCAATATCACTGTTTTTTTAAAAGTAGAATTCAGAAAACTGCACCAGGGTGAGATGTCTGAACTATGTTATCCAAGTTAAAAGTTTATCACATGAAACTATGTTAATATGATTTTAACCAATACTGAAATTTATTTATTATAAAATATAAACACTAAAAAAAATACACATTACTTTGAAGTATTTTCATTCATCTACTGAATAATACAACATTATCCACATCAAGGCTTTGTTTAGTCTTTGTTTCTAAGCCACCATTTAAGAGTTAGATCTATACTAAGAATGTATTTTATTTTTATTTAAAAAAAGATTATGGCATAGTCTGCCCAAAACTGTACTTTTGTGTCTGGAATAAATAGTTCATGAAATACACATTTTTAATTGCAAGATGTTCTATTGAAATTTATTCTCTACCGATCAAGACAATAGTTTCCATACAAATGATTGGTTAATAGAATAGTATATAACTATATAAAGAAAATCTTTTCACGAAATCCGTTTCTTGTGTTTGTCCTGTCATTCTTTATGAATTTCCTTTTTGTTTCCTCATTTAGGATGGTATGTTGTATGTCACAATCCCTCCCAATGAGTTGTGGTAGAATGAAACCTTGGTTGGTAACGATTGATTTTATTCACGAATGAGATGTACTTTGTAACCATTCACACATGCAGTAGATACATGGACAGTGGATGTAAGATATAATGAAAGTGGACATGTTAGCTGTCTAGGAGAAACTAGATTGGGAATTAAGTTATCTGAGAGAGTGGGGGTACAGGGAGTATTATGAAGCATAAAAGTATGCAAGACAGATGGTAAAATCATCTAATGAGAATGAAGATGTATGTAGGGAAAAGTTCCCAGGGGGACCAAGAAAGATGTAAGGAGCAGATATATTTATTATTATTAGCACTGTGTCTTACTACCTGATTGAGTTATACGCATTTACACTTATGTCTAATGGTAGGGTGATTGTGAGATTAAATGTAGGACCTACAGTTCAACATGGGATACAAACCACGGTGGAGGCCTGGCGTTCCACACGTTCACAAGTTTTGAATAATACACGTTTTGTCAGGTTAAGAAAGAGTTTGGCAATTGGATACATCTATGCCAGGACCGGGGATTGAACCCCGGACTACAAGCACAGAAGACAGCCATGGTTCCATAGCAGATAACTAAGTGTGCAAGTGAGAGGACAAATTAGGCATTTTACTAATGTTATTTATTTGAGGTATTTAATGTGCATTTTATGAACCAAAATACCAGCACACCAGAAAGTTTTAGCGAGCTTGAAAGACCTACAAATTGTGCTGGGAAAGGTATTTTCACCTAACTTCCAAGGTTCTTTTACATGCCACAACCGATATGGGACCAACTGCTTTACTTTCTCTAACAGAAGTTGTGCTAAGGATTTTTATCGCCCAAGAAAAATTCAAGCTCGTCTGGGTTTGAACTCGGGGAAAACCTAAGCAAATAGCATTACATATTGGCATTGATATTACATAAATAAATACCACATAACTAATATATAACTTTTATTTTTAATAAAAATGCACCCACAAGACCAATTTTATAGTTTAAGTAAATATTTACAACAAAATATAAGATTTTTTTATAATGTAAACAATATTTCTGAGATCTTCAGAATTAATATCAACACCAGTCATATAACAAAATAATATATTATACAAGTGTGTATGGTAAGAATTCAGTCTTGTAAATTATGTGCAAGGTTTTAATTGAACAAAGAGTAGAATTCACTAGCATGTTTGCAGGAAAAAATGTAATGGCACAAAGTCAATTTACTCTTAATATTGATGATAAAGTAGTAGCTTGGACATTTTAAATAGTTAAGATACTTCTCTAGTCTGCTATTTGTGTTACTTAACCCAAAAAATATCCATGCACATACAAACCAACTGAATTCCCACCATATGATAGGGGTTTGCAAAATTTTGAAAATAAAATTCAGGATATATATATATATATATTAAAGTTGGAACACATTTATTTTTTATTATTTTAATCACAAATTAGTGTTTGCTTAAAAAAACTAGTAAAATTAAATTACATTTTTTGGTAGTAACTTAATTTATCATTAAGATGAAATATATTGTGTTTGACATATAAAATTTTGTAAATTATATTTAATACCTAAATTTACAGTTCTGAAAAGCATAATATTTTTATCCAACATCAAACATTTTTTCAAAATATTTGAACTTTTAGGATTATCTCATATTAGATTCAAATTCCCCTCCAAGTGAAAAAGTGGACTAGGCTCACCCCTACCATATACACTTTATTATAATATTAGCCTAGAAAGCAATGTCTAACAATAAAATAATTATTCTTGATACTTGTTTTGGCACATTATTAGGCCTAGTTAATTAAACTCCAAGCACATTTTGAAGTGATATAATGTTCTCAATTTATAAAAACTTACCTCTTCAATTATAATGTTAATTGTATACAAAACATGGACCAAGTCTTACTTTTTTCTGAAAATTTCTTATAGAACCAAACCAAGAGGAAATTAATTCTAGTTTGTCCAGTGACAGCAATGTAAAGTATGGGTTGTGTTCCTTTTTTATGACGCTAAAGAGTTGTAATTGTGTTTGTACTTCTGATTCAATATTTTTCACACTTTCCTCCATACGAATTTTATGTAGGTTATAGCTCAAAAATGGTATTTCTTTCTTCCTCAAAGAATTAAAATAATATAGGATATAAAGAATGATAAATTTACTTTAAATAATTAACTAAACTTACCAGTACTAAGATTAAAATATTAAACTTGTCGATTAGTATAGTGTTGTATCTTTTGTTTCTAGTTACACATTCAATACTTTTTTACATGTAAAATATTAAGTACCTCAAAGAGCAAGAAGAGATTTTTCTAAAAAGAGCTACTTTTAATGTTATAACATTGTTTTCATTTGGGATCTAGTAAGTCCTCAACTTGCCTACAAAGGTTTCCACGCAAATTGTAAAGCTGTGTGGTGTTTAAATACTATATTTTTTTGACCTGAAGGTTTGTTTCAAAGGATAATTAGAGCTAAACATATTTTACTTATGAACAAACTGATGACACTATCAGTTGTGTGTATGCTTAATTGAAATACCATCTATTCATTTTAAATGGTGTTGCTAGTCGTAAGCCAAAATATTGCAACCATGTAGCTATGAATCTAACTTGAAAACTTAATGTACTTCCATTGAGTTATTACTTAAAGATGATATTTATTGCGAGCACCTGGACATACAATATATATCTTAATATTAATTCTTTGCTATCCATTTTAAGTGGATGCTCAAAATACTTTAATTGTGGCATGTAAAAAGTACAGGAAAGGTGGATAAAATCATATAAAAGGAACACACAAAATATTGCTTTTACAATGAAAAGAACACAGTCTACACTTAACATTGCTGCCACTGGACAAAGAGGTAATGGATGCCTCATGTATAAAATCAATTGCTACTGCCCAATCCCCTGACCTTTCCTGTACCTTCTCACAAATTTAACAAATTATCTCAAAAAAGTGAAAAGAAGTTTTCTTTCAAGAAACAATTGAGGACTGGGTAAGAGGGTCATGAGGCAATTCTATAAAGATGGTCAAGATTTGAGAAAGTGTGATCAAACCATAACAGATATATTCTTAATTTCAGAGCTATTTATAATTTACCACCCTTTAAAATATTGTATTGATTCTAACACTTAATTTAGTGTAAAATGAGTCTTTCATCAAACATTTTCTATTTTATCTGCAACATAGTCACTCATTCCCTATATATACACCCACCAATTTAACACCCCTAAAAGTTGGCCAACAAAAACTCGACAATAACATGCATACACATTTAGTGTGTTGTTAATCTTGGTGATTAAATGCTAAGATATATGAACATAATAACTTGGGCTAGTTGAGTTTTCTTAAATTAATAATTAAATTAATTATTTGTGTGTCTTACCTCAGAATATCTGACCTTGGTGAATACCATTGACACTCACAGACAAACAGAATATAACCAGTAACGACCAAGATTGGATTTGGGAAGATTTATATTTTAATAGCACTTGACAAAACATTACATATGGTTAAGAATTATTTTTTCCTAATTATAATTGAAAATATTAATGTGACCTGCATGTCCAACTAATAAATTTAATATAAAGCAATGCAGCGACATTTATTGGTGGTTGTATGGCTAGATAAAGGGCAATATGCTACTAAGGATCCTTCCTTAAATTAGTATTTAAGGATTTTGGGGAAAGGGAGAGGCGTTTTTTGAAATTTTTTAGTTTTCTTACAAGAGGGAGTAAGGTTATTTTATCATTGTTTATGATGACACTCATAATTTCATTTATTTGTGTGCTACGCCTAATTTTACAGATATTAAAGTATTCTAATATTTCATATAACTTGCGTTATTACCAATTCTTGTTTAAAATTAATCAAACAGTTAAAATAATAGAATTTACTCTCTTCTGCTGAAGAATGGGACTGAAGTACCCTGAAAATTACATAATTATATGTTGTGTTTTAATTGTGAACTTTGAGGCTTAAAGTTTTCTGTTAAATGTGTAAACCTCCCTTCTATCCTCCTTTAAATGTTTAATTTAACACAACAGTTTGGCGCCATTTTTCCTTAATTTACCAAATCATAAGAAATTATGTAAGAGAGATGGAGGGGAGGAGGAGGTCTGATGGAATATCTTATTAATTCCTTACATGGGGAGGATGGGTGAGGTCAAAAATCATAAAAAAGCCTTACATAATTTATGGATGGTCCCTAAATTAATAGTTGAAATAGTAATAATATATTTTTAGATAGGAAAATAATTTACAAATTAAAAAAAACATAAATTAAAATAAAATGAATTTCAACTAATTATGAACAAATCTGATCCTTGTTACCGCATAATTTAATATAGTTAAAGCTTTTGTCCATGCAGACCATAATTACAGAGCCCTCACCAGATTCTAAAATAATGAAGAGTTCACTCGTGTGAGCTAAGCTTTTAATATTGAACTTTACTAACATTAAAAATTAAAATAAATTATATAAATTAAGATAGAAATCCCTCTGTCCTGTACCTTCTTCCAATTATATAACAAAATGCACCTCAAAGATGTCTAAAGACATTTTCCTTATAGTGATATTAATTGGGATATGAAAAGCGTTTAATAGCGTAAACTTGCCAACTGATGGTCATTCATAAAGTGGCAAGTTCATGGTATTAGGTATATTTCAGCACTTAGTTTCTTACAGTTTGTTAGAGCATAGCCTGGAAATTCCTGTTTGAATTACGTATTCTATGCAAGTCTTTCCCCATCTCTTTTGAATGTTGTACTATACAGTAAATCATACAATGACAGCGATGACATCTTAACTCCTCAAAACAATTTAACACCAAGTAGCAAGAAACAAAAAAATAAATATTCCTTGTAATAACAAAACAAACCCATAGTTTTAAATTAAACTTGTGGTTTCCTACACAAATATATTTCAAAATAAAAACAAGGGGGGAGATAAGGCAAGGTTAATACATCAGCAATAACTGCTTTAACAAAGAAAAACAATACAAATAGAACAAATTACAATAAACAAATGAACTTTCAGCACACATCTAAATTCTAAAACATGAGTTTCAATAGAACTTACAATTTGTTTTGCAATGTTGTTTTGTTGGTGTGATTAGTGGTAGAGGCTGGGATCACCCTTAGGGCCCCGCGCTTGCTTAGGTGACAAGAAGGAAAATACAGCTTGGGGTGGGAAATTTACATCTGTCTGTCTGTGGTGGATTTGTTTCATGTTAACTTTTGAACTCATTAACCGATTTAGTTCAAACTTGTCACAGTTGTTCTCTGAACCTTTATACATATCAAGTTTGTTAGGGGAAGAAACTCAAACGAAGTGTTGGGGAGAAATCAATCCTTGTATGTATATAAACACAGCATCAAGCATTCATTATTATATATATATATATATATACTTTTTAGAGCACTTCCTGAAAACTTATCCACCTGAAAATTGGCATATAGGTGCAAAATATCATAATACAAAAATTAAGTATTTTAATGTATTTATTTTTTGGAATGGGGTGCAGTAAGACATAACTGGGAGCCCCGAAAACAAAGTTTGCCCTGGAACTCATGCCTCCTAAGGGAGGCCCTGGTTAATCCTCCACAGTGTACTAGTGTTCAATAAAGCAATAACAGCCCTACAACATGTCTATGGATAGTACATATTCTAAAACCAATATTTTAATGTATGAATAAGTTCCCACAGAGTACTCTAAATAGTAAATACACATTACTCTGACAGTGTAAATATACCACAAACAGATAGCTCTTCGAATAAATTGGTTGGATTATGAAGCAAATGAAAACATGTTAAGTATATATAGATCATACAAAGTTTTTTTAGAAATAAAAAAAGGTATTAATTTTTAACATGAGAATAATTACATTCACATTTAGGACCAGTTTCATAGTCAAATTTAGTACGCCTCAAGTGCGGCGCTACACTAAGTACAGGATGACACCTACCTAAATCAGAATGGAATGGGCCAGTTTCCTATGCGAGAACGGCCCATTCCATTTGAGTTTAGGTAGGTGTCGTCATGTACTTAGTGTAGCGCCGCACTTGAGGCGTACTAAATTTGAGTATGAAACTGGCCCTTAATCTCAATTTGTTTTCTTTTGTGATAGACTCTTTGATAGATATTTTAAAACCATGCAGTGAATCGACTAATCTAGTTTATTTTTCTTTCTAAATAAAATATCTTATTTAGAAAACAAAAAATAATGTGAATGAAAGATTCATCAATTAACCTAGTGACATAAAATGTTGAAGCAATGAAATTTAAAAAAATTACTGTATTCTTTTAAAAACACGACCAGAATACTTCCAAAATCACTGTCTGTCACTACTCAAACAAATATTAAAATTTACAAAGTATATTTGCATAGTCAACAATAAAAGAAATGTATAAAAAATATACTATGGTAGCTAGATGTGGATAAAGCTCACTCAAACCAATAAACAGTACATTCAAATTAAAAATTAGATTAACACAATAACAATAAATATATTTATTTACCTATGCCACATGTAATATGTCTAAATAATTAATCATAAAATTGCATTTGTAAAATATGTGTCAGACAGGAATCAAACTACGGGTATTTGGATTGTTTATCCAAAATACTAGGGTTTGACTCCCATTCACTTCATATTCAAACAAATACAATTTACATTCAAGCTGAGGCTCATCAGCGTCTGAGAAGAGTAGATAAACTGACAAACAATTGTTTACCATGCGATAGTTTGTGGAGTAAGCCAGTCATATTTATAGCACTCGTTGAGTAATGTTGGACATTCAAATCAAATAATGCAGACTTTAAATGAAAATCTTCAACCAAACAGCTTGTCAAAACAAGCATGGCAGTATGGTTTGTCATTCTGTTCCTTGAAAGTTCCCTTGTTCAGCTGTTTAAGACAGAAAGCGCAGACAAAGTGCTCGGGGTGGAATTTTCGGAACATGGCCGTGATGCAACGACCTATGGAATAAAAAATATCATCTTAGAATTTTAAACAATACTTTCTCCACCAGACATTTTTCAACATTATGTCAGACTTTAATATTAGTCTGTCCAAAATGTTCTTTCGGACAGGGAAGATTGCTTGAGTGCTCATGGACAGGGAGGAGGAAGTATCTCCTACCTGTGATTGGTTTATGACAGCCTGCACAGAGAGAGCCCCTCTTTGCGTGGTAGTGAGTCTCACAGTAGGGCAAACCTTCATGATCAAAGAATGAACCTCCATGGAACGGCTGCCGGCAGTCCTAAAATAATAATAATAAAAAGGTCCAATATAAGATTACAATCTGTATTTAGGAATGAATAACATGAGTTTAAAAGTAACGTGGGCCAGGCAAGTCTCTATTCTGGCATTTAGGTTCACAGTTTCAAACCTCACTAACTAATATAAATATTTTTGACTCCTACAAAATATGCACCAACCATATCCTTTAACTACTCATCAACAGTCCATGTATTCATACGTCAAGTCATGTGATCTTCGGCTGTAAGTTTTAATAAATAAATAACACTAATAATATAGTAAAATGTTATCAATGTTGACAGCAGACAGAGATGTTTGTATTTAATTAAAGGCTCTTCCTGTACAAATTAAACTTTATAAATCCCTTATTTTAATCTAACTAGAAAACTAATCAGAATAATATGAAATATTACAAACAATGTGCAATAAAACATTTTTCAACTAATTTTAGTGCCAAAGTTATGTAAATAATCACACAACTATATTTTTTCAAGCAGTAAACAACTAACTAAAAATATTCAAACTCTGATTTGGCTTAAAGTTCATTTCAGATTGAAAAAATGGACTTTGCATACCATAATAGAAAACTAATGGATGGACATAGTATGTCAATATTGTGTGGGAGGACAAGAGGATGTGTTGTGTGTAGAGGTGGGTATAGAACATATAAAAAAAAAATTAAAATTACCTCACTACACGTGACCATAGGATATTAAAAATAGCAAGGTTTAAGAGATTATTATTATTATTAGTAGTAGTAGTAGTAGCACCGCGTCTTACTACCCGTTCGGGTTGTACGCACTTACATTAATGTGCAATGGTAGGGTGATTGTGAGATGAAATGGAGGACCTACAATTTAACGGTGGATCCGAACCACGGTGGAGGCCTGGCATTCCATGCATTCACAAGTTGTGTGTGATTAATACAAGTCTTGTCAGAGGTGAAGGAAGGGTTTGTAAATCAGAAGATTTAATAGAGTTAGACATTCTTGACATATAACACACACTAGTATAATTTTAAACAAACTTTATGTTCTTTGCCCTACCTCATTTAAGATTTTACTTTTTATACATATATGTGGGACTAACACTTTGAAGAGTCACTTACCAGTGGGCGGGGGCAAAGGGGGGAAGGGGCTAGCAATTTAAAGCGAGGATCCTGATTGCCTGACTTACAACTTTTTATGCCCATAGCAGCAAGTAAATTAGTTTTTAAAAATAAACCTCCATGTCATTAGTCCGCAATCGAGCCATACCATTCTAGTGCACTTCATCAGCTTGCAAAGATAGTGCCAACTTACGTGAATAAAGGGTGTCATGTGGTCAATACAACAAACACAATGGCCTTTAATCTCGGTTATCTAGATCATTCAAGTGGCCCCTTATATGTCCTCACAAGATTTAGTTAAACCCAGTTCTAGACCAAATGCTTCGCATAAAAATCTGGATGCACCAGTGGTCGAACCTGGAACCTCTGGGTCTGTAACCATGAACTCTGACCACTAGACCAGAAAGAAGGTCACTAGTTTTTAAATCCTCAACAAAATAACTAAGTCACCGTGGAGGCAGAGCTTGTGATGAAATGCAGATGTTGTCTACGGTGGTTTCCAAAGCCCTGTGTAAAATTATTTTTCCATTAGTGTAGCCAAATGCAGCTAAAATAATGGTGGGCCGAGAGCCAACAGATGCAGACCATGTACAACTCATTACACGGACAATTAAAACCTGTGTGCCGTTGCATGTGATGTACAGTGAACTGAGATAGCAACCAAGGATAAGATATTTGGGGTAACTATGAAAAACATACATAAGACTTTATTTTCGGTACTAACAACATAAGGCAACTAAAGTGACTATTTTTTAAGGATCGAAGAGTTGCTATTTTCTTGTTACTTAAATATTATAATGTTTGAGAGAAATATCAAGAACCTAAAAGGGATGATGACCCTACATTTTTCCATGTGCCAAACACAAGCTAAGGGTCCTTAAGGTGGGAATATAGAGAACATGAGAAAAGGTAAGTGTTTTTGCAGTTTTTGTATCAAAACTTTTTTGGTTAAAATAAATCAAATAATTCTTAGTAAAAACATAGTTTATAATTTTGTTTACATTATGACCTCAACATTTGTTGAATATTTGTCAAGGGTGTCCTGTTAATTTAATGAAAACTTTTCCTCTTCATAATGCAGCTATGATCATAACAGATATTCAACAACTGTTGGCATCACCATGTGAAGAAAATTAAACTTTGTGTTTCTACTGGAGAAATATTGTATGATTTATTTTGACCAAATAATTTTTGCTAAAAAAACTGCAAAGACATAACCTTTTCTCGTGTCTATACATCCACACCTTAATTGCTTGAATCTACACTTAGACCAAGCCATGACACTTTTTTTTAGTAGAGCTAGTGATTTAAAGACGAGGAAGGTTGAATTTAGAGGAAGTTTACATGCATTTGAATGGAGAGAAAGTGGAAAACCATTTCAGAAAAAATCACTCTCAGAACGCATGACCAGGATCAAACATGATCTCCCTGTCATTGAGTCTAGTCTAATGCGAGAGTAGCGCCTTAGACAATGCAGCCACCAAAGCGGGTGAAACATTTGTTAATTCTCCTGCTTTCACATAATATAAATATAGATTCTTTTGATTCTACTGGGATTTGAATAAAAATCTCTTTGAGAATGTTGAAAAACACTAAGTGAGATCCTTTAACGATCATACATCTGAGGTCCCATTCTAAATTGATTCTTAACATAGTGATGTTTCTAAATTAATCATTTAACCAATTTTTTGCTGATAGTGCTTAAGTTAATCGATTCCATATATATAAAATATGAATAACATTTGTAGATCTGCGCACAATATTTAATTTACTTACCGCAAAGGCTCGATATGATTTCAAAATTAAAATTTAATTTGCAATTAAAAAACTTCCAAATGTCAAATATGTTAAAGGAAAGAAATTTCAGCAATATTTTTGGTAATTAGTATTATATATTAAAGCCTTTTCAAGATTTAATTTAGAAAAAACAAAAACATAAAAAAAAAACACGAATTCGTGCAATATTCTGAAATAATTATTATTAACTTTTCATTTATTGTTTTTGTTTTGTTTTTATGTTTTTATATTTTTTTTTAATACTTTATTGAACACAGATACAAATAACAATTTTATACATGGAATCTACACATTAGTTATTGTATTAAGTAGTACGAAACTACTGTTTAAAATATATTTTTACCACATATTTTGTTATTCATTCTTTGAAGAATAAATATAATTTATGAAGTTTCAAGTATGTTTGTAATAGAATAAACATCTTGAAAAATGTTTAAAACTTAATGTTTGTTCTATACAATAATAGTTACCATGTCGAAAGTAATTATATATATATATTTTTTTTTTAAATAGAGATAAAGGTAAATATAAGATAAGGTATGGTGAGAAAGGTTTTTTTTATTTATTTTTTATTGGGGCTCTACTGTTGTTAAAATTTCTCTGGGGGCAAGGGTAGTTTTTGGGCAGGGCATGAGTCATCCATTTTTTTTAATCTTCTTCGTCACCATCATCTTCATCAATTCCCACACATTTTGGGCAGACAGGCTTGCCTTCCATTGCATAGAAGGATTTGCCACTAACAGCCTTCTTGCAATCCTACATTTCAGTTCAATAAAATAAACAGATAATTAATTAGGCCCACTTAAAAGAAAAAAGTAACATTCCTGAAATAAAAACAACACAAACTTGTACACTTAGACAATATTCGAATTTCTAACAAATTTAGAATAATTCAGAAATATGCAACAAGATTTATTATGTATTGATTTTTGATTCAAGTTTTGGATTTCCATAATCAACCGAAATAAAACTGCAACAGAAGAAAGCTATTAAAAAATAGACAATTATTTTCCATTTTATGTTAAGAGTAAAGTTTTGTACAACTAGTCACCTACCCTGCACACGAAGCAGTCAGCATGCCACTGACTATTCAACGCGGAAATGTAGTTCTCCATGATAGGTCGGTTGCAGCCTCCGCACTTGGGAGCAAACATGTCAAAGTAGTCATCACGGCAATAGGGCTTGCCATCACGCTCATGGAAACCGTCCTCACCAAACTGTTTGCCACATTGGGCACAGAAAAAGTGTTCTGTATGCCACGTCTTTTCGAGAGCGGTCACGCATTTCTGAAACCAAGACAATCAAAACCCTATGCTTAATAAAGTTTATATATATATATATAATTAAAAAGGATAATTTTGCTTAATAAATTTAAGATCAATCTACAATAGTGAAAAGTTTTAAATCCTACCGATATTGCAATCTACTTACATCCAAGATGGGTCCGTTGCAATAAGCACAGCGAGGGGAGAAGAGGTTATGGTAGTCGGGCTCGCAGTAAGGGTGCCCGTCACGCTCAAAGAAGTTGCGCGTCCCCAGCTCCTGGTTGCAATGGTTGCAAGTGAAATGCTCAGGATGCCAGGTCTTACCAAGGGCTGTGATCACCTGATTTTAGAAAACAAACAAAAAATTGTCACATTTTAATCAACACGTGCGAGCTGTCACTGCAACTACTTCGAGAGGCCAACTTGTATGGAGAGTCCCAGGGCACAAGAGACCCTGCAGAATCAGGCCACGAGACTCCCAGGCGAGTGTCGTACCTGCCCCACAATGGGTTTGTCGCAGGCGTTGCAGCAGCCCTTCTGCGTGGTGTTGACTCCTTGCCGGCTCATATCTGCTTGGAGGTTGCCAAGCATAGAATCCAGCTGATTCTGTTTGCCACTCGGCGCCTGCGTTGGTTGGTGATGTTGGGGTTGGCGCAGTGTCGACTGGGGGCTGGGCGAGCTCTTGGTTGCCTTGTTTGGCTTGGCGTAGGGAGAATCGGTCACCGTTTGATGTTGGTGAGAACTCGCGGTGATCTAAAGATAATACACACCAGTACTTTCAGCATAATCAATAACAAAAAATTATAGTTAAAATTTAAGAAAAAAAAAGCTCTTATCAAAGATTAGCTCTGACAAGTAAAATGTTTTTATCTAAACTTATAGAACTATCTTTCTCTTATAAAATATATTTAACCATAAATATAAGTTCAAAAAAAAAAATCATTAATATTAAAATATGATACTAAAAATATAAACGATTTTATAAGAATTTTAAGCTGAGTTAGATAATTTTTGAATATTAAAGTGTGTGTGTTTTTGACAGGTTCGAGCAGTTACGGCTTATACAGTGTTTACAGCTATGTTACGTGAAGCGTACCAGGTAGATTCTGCCGGCTAGCGTGGCTCAAGTGAGACTGCAGACTGAGGGCTCCTGCATCTTGCAGAAAGTTGTCGAGTCTCTCCAAACCACCCCTCCCACCCCTCCATTCAGAAGCCCCGCCCGAAAAACCAAACTATTTCTGGCTTCCTAGCGACTATGCGGGGCCAAGAAAGGACAGCAGGCAGGTCGTGAGAGAGCATACACACACACACACACACACACACACCTCGCTTCGTCTAACAAACTCCCACAGAAGAAGAGCAGCTCTATGTCATGCCAACTAAACCCACCATCAGTCACCACTCACACACTCACAACTGTATGCTGAGGGGAAGAAAACATCAAAATGCCGACTTGACTTTTAATTACATATTTTTAATATACCGATTACTTGCATGAAAAAAGTGTGTTGACACACATGAACACTTATTTTTAATAGAAATAACGTAAACTATTATAACATGTTGAAAATAACAAATAAATTGCTGCAAGGCTTTGAAATATATGACTATGTATGCAACATAAAATATTTTCGATGAATCTTTAAATTTATAGCATTCTACATTAATTTACCCTCAAAGATTAAACACACTTGGGTGTTTCTGATTATAATACTATCTGACAAATTTACCAACACCAACCCTGGAATAGATTTCTAGGCAGTCTAACATTAGTGCTAGGTTCCAGACACAGTCTCCGCTCCAGGAGACAATTCTCCAAAACTTTGGTAAGCTGGTACTCACCAGCAAGCTGAAGTAAGTGGGATCTCACTGGTAGGCTAAAATTCACTATGATGCTAAAACTCACAAGTAAGTTAAAACTTAGTGGTAAACTAAAACTCACTGGCATGCTAAAAACCACAGACATGCTGAATCTCACAATTAAGTTGGAACTCACCTTGAAGTCGGAGAGGGAGGCCATAAGATCGTCTAGTTCCTTGGTGGCAGAAGAGGCCCCAGTCCCACCAGATGCACCCCCCAAGGGAGGCCCTACATGGTCAGACTTGGTGGACTCCAGGTAGTTAATGGTTGTGGTGTGATATCTGCCATCTGGCATATCTCTGAAAATAGAAATAGATACACGTTCTTCCATTAGAGGGTCAATGTCCCAGAACCCAATAAAGAACAAAAATAAATACTTTACCTGTTAAGTGAAAGTAGGTTCAAAAACAAATCCAATTTTATATTATTTTATTCAAATATATAGCTATAGAAAATATAGGTATTTCAAACTAAATGTTTTAGAATGTCACATACTAATTACGCTAATGGGTTAAGGATGAAGAAGGTTGGATTTAAAGGAGGTGTACCAGCATATGTGTGGAGAGAGAGAGAGTGGGACACCATTTAGGAAAAACTTTCAGTACAAATGACCGAGATCAAACAAGAATCCCGCCATCATCGCCAGTCTAGTTTATTGCAAGAGTAGCACCTTAGATCATGCGGCCATCAAAGCGGGTCTATTTCAATTCTTAGCACAAAAGTTTAGTGTCTATAGTGTTAAGTTTTGCTTGTTTAAATTTAGTTTGCAAGTTGTATGCTGATTATTTATGTTAATTTGTTAAGAAAATGTTGGTTATGAAATTAAAATAACTTACAGTACCGGTGTGTTAATGAGTATTAAATTACTATACAGCATTTTATAATTAAGAGTTAAGTACAAAAAAAAATTATTTTGAAAGATGCTTAAACTTGGACAGTGATGTATTGTAAATTGTGTTTCAATAAAACTTCCTAAATAATGTTTGGGTAATTTTGTACAACCACGACACTAGCGACATTTTAAGTATTGGTAGGTATCTGAGATTGGACGAGTCAATCGGAGTGTTTATCCAGGGAAAGAGTGAATGAAAGAACTAATGACAGATTTAAAAGTTACTAAAACCATTTTAATTCATTCACACATGAGCAGGTCATTTGATCTGCAACTGCCAATGTTACTAGATTATTTTTATCATTCGGGTTATGCACATATGTATTAATTATTCTAATGTGTTAGAGATAAGGAAGGTTAAATTTAGATAAAGTGTACCTCAATTTGTGTGGAGAAAGAGTGAGAAACTATTTAGAAAAAACACACACTAAATACACCTGACCAGGATTCGAACTTCAACCTCCCCGTATTCCCAAACCCTTCCTTCACCTCTGACAAGACATGGATTAATCACAACTTGTGAATATGTGGAGTGCCAGGCCTCCACCGTGGTTCGGATTCCACATTAAACTCTAGCTCCTCCATTTCTTCTTACAATAACCCTACGCTTACACATTAGCGTAAGTGTGTACAACCCGAACGGGTAGTAAGCTAGTAGTAGTGTAGTAGTAGTAGTAGTAGTAGTAGTAGTAGTAGTAATAACAATAATAATAATAATAATAACCTCCCCATCATTCACAGTCCAGTCTTTTGTGAGTGTGATACCTTAGACCAAAGGTCCGCAACCTTTTTGATATCGCTGGCCAAGTAAAAAATAATAATTTAGTGGGTTGGTTTGGAAAATATATCGAATAAAAAATGTAAATTGTATATTCCTCAAATAATAATTACTAATTAGTTATAAGTCTATTTTTATGAACACGACTTGTTTGATAAATATTTTGCAGACCAGATAAAATCAGTCGATGGGCTGTACATTGCTGAGCACTGTCCTAAACTGTGCAGCCAGCAAATCAGGTTGCTTTATTATTAAAAAGTCCCCTCCAAAATATATTTTTAATGGTTAGAGTCTTATTTTAGATGTTTTGACTATCCGCAAATGTATGCTCATGAAGTAGAGATTAGAGGTAAAATGTAGAGGGTGTGTACTCACATTTGTGAACAGGGAGAGTGGGAAAACATTTAGGAATAAAAACATGTCAGTACACCAAACCAGGATTCAACCAGACATGACAAGACTGCCACCTTTGTCTATGTACCCAATGTTGAGGGTCATTTCAATTCAACTTATGAATATTTATGTTATTTTTGACAGCAGCATTTACCCACTATAATGATTGTGTGGTTCAATTCTGGCTGGGTGTACTGAGGGTGGTTATCCTAAATGCAGGGATGCAAGTGCCAGTGTCTTCAAATAAATGACAAAAAGCCTTAAAAGAGTGATCAAAAAATGACAAGAATATCCCAGCAGTATAAATCTCATATACGTTTGTTTGTCTCTTACCAAAAAGGGCAGTTAAGACCTAAGTTTAACTTAAGTTTAAGAAATTTACCAATATAAATTTAAAAAGGTAATTTGAGCTTTGATCCTGGATAGGGTATGGCCTAAAAACGATGGCTCGCAGAATTTTATTTTGAAAAGAGTTATAAAAGATAACTTGATCATATTTTAGGTTTTGTATTAAAGAATGAAGTTACTAAATATGTTTTGCATTTTCCAATTTTTATTTTGGTAATTTATTATTCTTTTTGTACTTGGCAAACACCAACCAACATTGCTTGGGCAAGTTCTGCTCCCTGAAAATTCTTCCTTTTCTTCTTATTCGTTTCATTTGTTTCTGTGAACAATTTTTTGTAGTTTTGAGTTATTATTCTTCAAGTTTCTGCTTCTCTTTTAGTTCATCTTCATTTTTCAAATTTTATTTCTTTACTTTTGTGATGTCCCTTAAATTTTCCTCTTCTTCTTTCAAAGCATTCCTTTTCTTTCCTCTTTTTATCGACAATTTTCCTTTAATTTTCTTTCAGGTAATTTTAATGGCTTTATTTGAGCACCTTGGGCAAAAGCTAATAACCGTCTTGCAATGGGTGCTAGCTCTGGTTGATATACAGTTATGATACATCTTTTGTAGTTAGATATGCATTTAATGTATATTCTAACATTTGGGCTTGATCTTCTGTGAGGATTTTACCTGAGGAGGACCTTTCAAAATTCGCATTTCCAGGAGAAAAAGATAGGAATGCTTTTACAACTTTACATAGAATTGGATATTTGATGTTTTCGGCTGGATTATACAATATGAAAAAATTGCTCTAAAATTCGTCTACTCTAACAGCTTCAATTTCATGAATTTTGTCCTCAAGCTTCAGAAAGCTTCCACTCATCAATCAACCTATCTTCAAGAATATTAAGTAGTTTCCTATAGTTCAGTTGTATACAGTTAAATATTCCTGGAACCACAAGCACTAATCCGCTAAAAAACCTTCATCCTGTTAAAAACAAAACAGTGAAAATAAAAATGCTACATTAATATAGTGGGATCATTTCAAAACAAAACGTTTGTTGTGATTTTTTTTTAAACATAAATAATTAATTAATATTAAAATGATTTTTTCTTAACACTGCGTCATACTACCCGTCAAAGTTGAATGCCCATGTACTAATTATAATTCTGGGTTAGGGATGAGCAAGGTTGAATTTTGAGGAAGTGCACCCGAATTTGCATGATGAGAGAGAGAGAGTGGAAAACCAATTAGGGAAAAAAACCTCAGTGCACCTGACCAATATCAAACTCCACCAAAGCAATAAGAGGCAATGTAATATTGAGCAAAACCATTAGTAGGCTGTATGTTTTTAAGAAAGCCCCTCAGTTTCTCATAACTGATATTCATTTTAAATTATGGTAGCCAACAACAAAAACTAGCATGTGGGTTATCTTGTGCAGCTATTAGATTTTATACTTACAGTGAATGTTTCTGAATAAGATTACTAAATGATGATCTTCCTTCTTGAAAAACCCTTTAAACTGTTAGGTAAGTAAGCATACCTAATAGATTTGTTTAAAAAAAGTGAATAAAACTGAGTTTCTTTTTTAAAAAGGTGACTAAAGATGAATAGCAAAGAAGTGACAAAGTGATAAAAGTGACCCACTGGCATCACTGTAAATGGTTTCCCACTCTCTCTTTACACAAATGAGGATACACTTCCTCTAAATGCAACATTTCTTGTTAAATTAATTAGTACATAAACATATAACTTGAATGTGTAATAAGACAGTACTAAGAAAAGGTGGTCTCAGTATTTGAATGTCAAAACCATTTAGACCAGGAAGGCTGATAGTGGTACTGGTACTACTAAGGACTCTTTGTGTGCTCTCTTCAGTTAGTTGCAAATGACCTTGGAACTTGATTTCAACTGTGAATGTCAGTGAGTGCAGTGCTTTGTGCAAAAGAAAGAGCCACTGCATTTGGTTATTTTTTGCTGTTGCGAAAATTCCTTATACAAACCACAAGTCAAAAAACCTGTTTGAAAACTAACATATTGTTCGGCCATTTCTAACCTTATCTAAGATATGATTGACAAAGAAAATACCAATTTATTCTGCAAATTAAAATTCTCAAGATTTAATTTACAATATATCTAGTGTACAGTGAAAAACATCCTTTAACCAAATTAATTAAGCATTAAATAAAAGCTGAATAAAGTGACCTTATTTCTAGATTAAAATCAGAATGATAATAAATAAGTTTAAGTAGGTATTCTTAAATGTGCATATAAAGATAGATAAGAATATTAGGAGTTATTATAACATACATATAGCATATAATGTATAGTCACTCAAGACTAGTACTGAAGGTATATTTAATGATTAAAAAACTAATTAGTTAATGATCAATCATACAATTTAAATCCCAAGTGTTTAGGCTTCATCAGTGGTCAAATGATCTAAGGTGGAATTTTCGCAATAGGCTAGACTGCTGATAACGAGGAAGTCAAAGTTCATATCCTGATCTGGTGGTTATTCCTAAACGATTTTCCCCTCTCCTTCCATTCAAATGTCTCAAACTTAATCCCACCACAACACTAACAAACACATTAGCGTAATTACCAGGAGAGTGAACTCTAAGTTGGTAAAAATGTACAGACTCAGTCTTGAAAATAAAACTTACAATGATATAAAAATTTACTAGGGTAAATATGTGTTTTATTTTGAAGCTGGAATTTGTACATTTTTGTCGATTCCCACCCTACACGCCTGTTAATTAGTTTGTTTGTGGATAACCCGAACAGTTGGTGAGAGGCAGTGACAAACACACTAAGACAAAGTGATTGGTGTGTGCTGTCATGGTGGACTGATGTATGTTCCTTGGAAGTGTACTTGAGAAAGTTATTTTTTCCCTGTTTGAATTTACATCATCTTATGCTACAACCACATGATGGTGCTTTTCATTGAAATTCACAATCGTCCTTTTCATTCTGTGCAATGTAACTAGCTATCCATTTGAGATATCTGCACTTTTAATTACGTTAATGATGTTGGGTGGGAAAGGTAGAATTTAAAGAAATATAAACACATGCGCATGAAGAGAGAGTGGAAAACCATTTAGGGAAAACCACCCTCGCTACACCTGACCATGATACAAATCCAAATCTCCCCAACATTGATAAATTCTGAGTGTTATCCCTTAGACCATGGGACCACTTATGTGAGAATCATCATAATTATTAAAGTTAGAATTTATTTTATGTTCTCCGCATCTCCCTAACAATCTGGGTTATTTGCATAGGGAGCGTATATAATTATTTAGGTAAAATCATATTTGTAACCCTGGCCAGGATTCGAACCCGGCAAGTCAATTTCAACATGAGACTTGATACTTTGGTTATGTTTTATGCCTAATGGGGTGAATAAGATAGATAATTATATTGCTGATAATCGTACAATTAAAATGAATAAATTAAAATAAATGAGATGATTTTAAAAGAAACAGAAGAATTGTGACTGGCTAATTAGCTGAGATATCGCCAATCAGATGTTGCGCTTCGATTAAATATTGATAGAACCTTTAATAGTACACGAGTTTGTTGTTTACTGGAATGAACACAAAACTATTTTCTATGACCCTATTCATATATAGACTTGTAAACATAGTTTAAAAGTTGACATTTTCCCTCTGAAAAGTACAAGAATCCACATATTTCTGTTGATCACTAAGAGCTAAATGTCCGGGAAACGAAAGGTGACTGCTATAGGAGCGTAGAATGTATCTTTGTGAATGGAATGATAACATTTAATAAGGGGGAAAGGGGGNGGGGGGGGGGTCACAACAAATTGTATTGTTATTTATATTTTCCTCCCACTCTGTTCTCCTAATGTCGAACAGCTCCACCCAGGAATGTTATAAGCCCAATTGGTTTCTGGCGTTTAGGAATTTCTGCGTTCCTCAGATCCCTGACCGTAATCAAACATGTACCATGAAAGTGATAGAAACAACTCACCCATTTGGCACAGCAGTGTTGAGTTCATCAAGAAGACTATCAACTGAAGGTCGAATCCTGGACTCCTGAGAGCTTGGAGGCCTCCCACTCAGTGTGCCGGTCGGTGTCCCATTAGAATAATTTACATCTGGTTGAAAAAAAAAAGTCTTGAAGTACACTACTCAATATAGCCAATGGTGCATAGGAAACATAACTGGTTGCAAGGGACTTTGGCCTGTATTTATAGTCAAAATTAGGTCAGCCAATCCCCCATTTGATCTGAACTGCTTGTTATTCGGAAAATGGGAGAATGATGACTACCGATACTAGAATATAAATACAGCCCTTGGATTTAATTACAAGAAGAAATTGAAAGAAAAAAAAAATCAAAGTTCATTAACGTAGCCTGAGCAATAAATAATGCAATTTGGTGGAATGGCTGATAAATGGGTTAGGCATATTTTATGTGCAAAAAATAACAAGAGCTGGAATAATCAAAAGTGTTTTCTACTCCCATTTTACTTCACTCTCATCGGTTGGTTCAAATTAAGTTTATTACTAGATTTTATTGTTAGAAAATAACTTAAATAAACAAAAGAGAAACCAAGCGATTATGTTTAGAGGAAATTGGTATAATGTGACGAGCACGACTGAATTTACAACTAAGGGATGTACTTGTGCCCTCAGACTCCATAGAGTAGTATATTTCACCTCTTCTCTCAGTGTATCCGGCGTAGCGGGCGTTACTTAGATCTTGCAGTAATGTGTCTAGCTCAGACAAATTGTTGTTCAAGGAGGCCATTTTGACCGGAGGGGACGACTGGGGATACGCCATCTTTGTAGTGGTAACTGTCTCATGTACCACACGCTGGTTCTGGTATGTGGGCTAAAATACAAACAAAAAATACCCATAATGTTGTGTCGCTGTTATACAGTCAAATTTTTATAGTATTATTATTACTAGCACTGCGTCTTACTACCCATTCAGGCTAAATGCACTTACTCTAATGTGTAATGGTAGGGTGATTGTGAGATGAAATAGAGGACCTACAGTTTAACGTGGGATCCGAACCACGATGGAGGCCTGACATTGCACACATTCACAAGTTGTTATTAATACACATCTTGTCTGAGATGAAGAAAGGGTTTGGCATTCATATAAATGTGTGCCGAGCCTGAGGATTGAACGCCGGACCCATAGCACAGAAGTCCGACACCTTATCCCTAGACTGCCAGGTCATCTATTTTTATAGTAAAAGGACCTTTTAGAAAATACAAACATATTTTTTCCAATCAACAATGATAACACTTTACTATATTATTTGTGTTAGTTTATAGGTATATTGATATCTATTAAACGTAAGAGCTGTATATCACATGACTTTACGTTTGAGTAAAAGTAGATAATAGTAACTATTCTAGGTGTCAAACAAGGACCTTCCTATAAAAATTGGACTGTAGATATCATGCAATCACTATAGTAGAGTTCAATAACAGGGTATCCAGCCAAACTGTATTTTTAATTTCCCTGACTTTTCCAGGTTTTACAGATCCAATTTACTTTTTCCCAGACCACTATTTATCGATATTATGAAAATAATTTTTTAAGATCACAGATTAAATAGTATGTTTTTTTTCTAGATACACACACATTAAGTTGTATCACTCAATAAAGGGATTAAATAATTTCTACCTCCGGGGAATCTTAAGTTAAAAATAGATTTCAGTAAAATTGTATTGCGCCATTAAAAGATTGCCTCAAGCAAGAACGATTTAAGATAGTTGTGGGGCAGAGTCATTCTTAGTTCCTTTTACTTAAAATGTAGGCCTAGTCAAATTTTGAGCATGTGAATAATCATGACTCAACTTTAGCTAAAGACACGTGGCAGAAGGGTAGAAAGACACATAACTCACTTGTTGACCTTTAGAAGTGATATAAATTTGCTCAACATGGACAATGGTATGAAAGTGATTTTAGGTAGGTATTAACTGGAAGAAAAGTGTTATTTTGACTATTGTGAATCAAAATATGAGGCTTTATATAGACGAAATGTAAAATTTCCAGAAATTTAATAAAATTCCACGACTTTTCCATGACTTTTCCCTGATCAAGCAAATTCCCAGACAATTCCGTTTTCCAGGTCGCTGGACACCCTGAATAAATCGCTAAGATAACTAAACAAACCCAAATGGAACTTTTTTTTTAATATGTACTTTTATTATTATTATTATTATTATTATTATTATTATTATTATTATTAGCACCGCGTCTTACCACCCGTTCGGGTTATACACACTTACGCTAATGTGTAATGGTAGGGTGGTTGTGAGATGAAATGGAGGACCTACAGTTTAACGTGGAATCCGAACCACGGTGGAGGCCTGGCATTCCCCAAATTCACAAGATGTTTTTTCAAACAATATTAGGTGTTTTGGTCAGCATGAAATACATTCAAGGTTGTTTTAAATCAGGCGTTGCTTAATTGAAGCAGTTTTTGATAATAATCTACCATATATTTGCTATAAAATAGGGCTTTAGAAAGTTTAGCATTTATTACCTTCTGTGAACATTAAAAATTTTTAGATTTCAAAATAAATACAATTTTATCTATTTAAAATTTGTACATAATTTGCATTCATCCCACACCCCTAGCGCTGCACTTTAGCATGATTCAAGTAGAATGTGCTCTAATTCCACTTTAAACAATTTGGACATCAATACAAACATTTCCATTGTGGATATTTCTGTCATAACCCACTTGAAAAGTTATTATTTTCTGGAAAAGAAGACTGAGATGTATATGTAAACAAAACTTGGTATCGATTGAAATTCATGTTTAAGTTAAAAAAACATAGAATAAGTTTGCTTTGCAGCAGTTTTCCATTAGTTTGTATGGTTTGTTAGTTATGTATGTTAACACACTATACATTATAAGAATAGGGTCTTATTGAAATTCATCCCAAATGGATGAGCTGACGTAGGTTTTCTTCTTCGAAATTTAGTACGAGACACACAAAAAAAGTAACAAAAGGGGTATGAACTTTTGGTGTCAAATATTTTTATAATTATTCTAACAAATAATATTATTATATATATAATTACAACTGTGAGTTAAAAGAAACAAATGCCATTCTCTTGTAGGTCGATGTTGACCTATCATCAACAATAATTTATCATTTCCCAACAACACCTACTAAGCGAGAAAGTGGGCATAGTTCAACATTAAAACCACCTTAATTTGAAAGAGCTTAGTGTAATTTAGTAGCCATTTCAGAGGGAGTTTGGTGGCAATTAACTTAAAGAGAAACTTTTGACTTTGGAAACAACAATGGCTTGTAGCCAGACCGGTCAATAATAGGGACAATTGCCTCAAGAAGTCTGTGTAGGACAACCAAACAACTTTTTTATGTGTGTGTAAGAAACAGAGAGGATTTTTTTTTATATAGCAACCTGCCTTTCTACCCTTTCGGGTTACATGTTTATGTACTAATTATGCTCATAGTTTTAAGAATTAGGGAGGTTGGTTATATTTATAGAAAATGTACGCAAATTTGCATAGAGGGAGAGTGGAAAACAATTTTAGAAAATTCCTCCCAGTACACCGAGATTTGAGCCTCTATCTTCCATCATTGACACTAGTCTACTGCGAGAGTAGTGCCTTAGACCAGAGTGCCACTGAAGCAGGTTCAACATAATTGACCATTATTCTCATATAAAAGGCCAAATAGTCAATTTCACGAAAAGACCCAATTTAATGTTATCACATTTGTGTAAAATACATTTTAAAATACTACAATGAACCTTAAATATTTTGATATTCCATGTCATGTGCTATTAAAATGTTTGTAAGAACACCCTTCAAAATATTTTAGTGTCAACTTAATTACTGTTCCTGCCCCTCTCAATCTTCTGTTTCATGAAACCAATAAAATGTCCCATACCCTGTCTCAATCGAGAGCGAAGAGAGGAGGGGGGGACACACGATTGCACACTATATGGAGATAGGAAGCTATTTTAAAATGTGAAGTGGATCATATTATTTTGAAGTTGCGTAAGGAGATTTGACCAAAGTGATTTGGCATGAGCCCTTGGACAACAAACGAGTCCATTGAGATAAGATGCCAGGAATATCAGGCAGAGAAGAACTAATATTAGGAACCACTTCCAAAAGTGAGATAAACCTCAACATACAGTTTTATAACCACATAAAGGGGTAGTACAGTAGGCCTGATATTTCTCAAAGTATAGTTTAATGTTGAGAAACACTAATATATGAGATTTGTTTACCGATCTCAAGAATATTTTACATTATCTATGACTTGCAAAGCAAACTTGTATAGTTGAAAATAAATTAACAGGTGCAAAAATGTATAGGCTATCATACATAATTATTTGGTTGCAATTGTACCCAAATTTTCATCGCATTTATTAAATTGTGCTTAATGTGAAATAATTAACTTATAATAATTATTATAATTTTACAAAAGTGTGATAATAAAATTAATAGTAATATTAAATAATAATATATTTTATTTGCTTCACGTGTTCACATGGTCTAAGGCGTCACTCTCGTAAAAATACTAGACTGCCGATGACAGGGGGATCGAGGTTGGAAACTCAAGCAAGTGTTTCGAGGATGTTTTTTTTCCTAAATGGCTTTTACACTCTCCTCCACTCAAATACGGGTACACTTCTTCTAAATGCAACTTTACTCAACCCTAGTTCATTAGAGTAATTAGTACATATGCCTATAACCTGAACAGGTAGTTAGATGCAATGTATGAGCCTTGCAAATTATCAGTGAAATCTGATAAAAATATATTTCAAAAAGTTTAGCATATTTATTTATGAAAATGGCCTTATTTCCGAAACAGGCCAAATCTAAAATCTATCACTTTTTGTAGGTATAAAAATGGAATAGTTTGTAATAATTTTTTTTTATCTAATTAAGGACTATAAATGCACTCTTTGTTTGACAAATAATGTGTTTTTTGTATGTTGGTTTTTTCTATAATGTTTTCTGCTGTCTAGGAACAATCAATGTTTATAATAAAAACTAATTGATATTGTATGTATAAATGCCAAAGGTTTCTCAACAAAGGGGCATCTTAAATAGATGTGGGACAGCAACACACAAAATAACAGCTATTTCCAACTTGGCAGTTCACCACTAGGCCATGTCTTTTTTTTTTATGAACGTAATAACAGCCAGACGAGTTGCCAAACTCTTAACATTTTGGAACTATCCTAATAAAAATGACGCTAAGGAGATGACATATTAGACAAGAAAAGAACCACAGGTGTAGGTTTTTTTTCTATACAAAAAACATTTATCATAAGATGATTTTGCTAGAGTTCATAAAATGAAGCTTTGATGTATTATATCAAAAGTGGACATATTTTGTTGAGAAGGGGCTGTGGTCAACTGGCAGAGTTAAGTGAGCTTGCATGTTAGGATCAGACCTGGGAAGCTGGGGTTTGTTTCTCGATTTTGTTTTGTCATTTGAATTAATTCATTTCCATCAGATTAACTAGCTTAAATTACACCAATGAAGTATAGTAATGCTACATGTTGTACTATGAGTCGGCAACCTTCAGTTCTTTGAACATGTAACTGTGGCTCTTTGAACATGTAAATGCAACTTTTTGAATATGTAAATGCGTACATGTACGACGAGCGCAGTGGGTGATGTGAATATAACATAGGTTTCAGCATAGGCTGCAAGTTCTTCTCAGTTTAGTTCACCAGTTAAGAAGCAAAAATCACATTAATTCATACTTAATTGGATGTTTGTTTCATTTTTTTTAATAAAACACCTTACCACTCTATTTTATTTCTTAAAAAGACTGCTTGAGCTTAGGTTCAGATTATTATTTTTTAACTAGCATAGATCAAAAATGGCTTTTCACTCAAATAAAAGTAACCGACTCTTGGTCTATGATCTCACTTAAAAAAAAAGAGAAAATAGGCATAAAATGATTAAATGACCTACAAAGTGTGTCACACGAATTTCAGATATTTTTTTTTACAAAAACTTATTTTACCATTGTTGGTAAACTTACTGTGGCAAATCCAAATAATTAAGAATATATATTTATTCAAAGTTAAATTCGAAGGGAAAAAAAGTAAAAAAAGGAGAGAAAAAGGAAAGAAAAGGGGTCACCCCAAAATTTTCTTATTTACTTTAAAAAATAAATGATAAGGAACTCTGCAAGGACTTTCTCGCTCTATTGTTAAAAATTGAGATATTTACTCAAAACGCGTAATATATGTTAAACAAAATAATATACACTAGCAAACCCAAGAATAAATTGCACTATACTTGGGTAAAACCTTTTTTGAGTCCTGGTTTTAAATATTATAATTATAATTTTACTTTTAAAGAATTATGTCCTCATTTGTGTGTTTGGACCAATAAAAAAGATCGATATTGGGTCCACAAGGCTCAACACTTTGTATTAAAATTTAGACTTACAGTTAATTATTTTACTTTTATTAGGTGTTGCAATGCGATGACCTGAAAATGTGCTATTAAATTTCTCATTTATAAATTTTAACCAATAAAAAATGTAAATATTGACTATTGAGTCTAAAATTAAGGAGATAGATCACTGTTGCACAAACATTTACCCTGAGCGGTTAAAGGAAAAAGAAAATAAATATTTGCCAATATCTCTGAAACTATTTGTTTTATAAAAATATATTTCAAATAAAAGTGTATTTTTAATAGTGCTACAATTTTGCAATGATAAGTTATTTAGTATTTCAAATAGTTGCTGAGATACAAGAATTTCTACTTATGTAAAGTACCCTAAAAGTAATTTTTATAGGAAAATGAAAATGGCCATTTTATTTATAATCTTAATCAACGTCTAGGAACACATTTTAATCAAAATAGCTAGAGCTGATTTTGATAAAATCAAATTTTTTCTATTTTCACTTTTACTTAATCTACTCTTAATTTTAGGGTTAAACAAACACACAGCCAGATGGCATTGCAAAAACCACGATTTATGGTTTGGGGGGTCATGAGATGTCGACATCCATCAACATTTCGAGTCATATTTCTTTTACGATTGCAATACTTTATCTTAAGTGTATGAAATGTTTATATATATATATAT